>BSBK01013091.1:0-62500 GCA_027943335.1 Chamaecyparis obtusa
TTTCTAATTCTAACCCTCCACCAAGTGAAATCCCTTGAATAGCAGCAATGGAGGGCTTCTTAGCACCTACATCAGAACACAAATCAGTGTTATGAGGCACAAGTCAAATCGATAAAAACAAGTAAAATTATTTTCTAACATTTTATGTTCTTAATAATGCAATGAAACAATACTAACAAGATAAAAAGACATGTTTTCTTGTACACTTACATTATCCTGAAAAACAACATCTCCAAAGTACAAATTCACCATTAGGCTCACAATATCAAATTTAGCTTTTCAATGAAAAAAAGTTATATTAAAAACTTAAATACACATTACCAACCTAGATATGTCCCCTGTTAGAAAACAGTTAAGAATAATTGAACACTAAGAAAATTTAGAGCTTATGAAATTATATGAAACAACAGATCAAATAAAATTTTGGTAATAGTCCTTTAGAAACTCATACCAGTCTTCTGATAGTCCTAGAGAGCGCTGATGTCAAAACCACCTGAGAATTTGCCTCCCTGCTCTAGTGGATAAGAAAACAAGAATAGGGAAAGAACACATGGTCATTTTTTGTGTTTCTAATTATAAAACTCAAAAACACTTGAACTTGAATATGATGTTGATATTAAAAGGGCATACATACCAGTAACAACAATTTCCCTCACATCATTTCTTCTCATTGCCTCATTATACTTTTCCCCAAGTGCACCAAGGACTGCAAAGAAACAAGATAAACAAATCACAAGCATTTAGCAATGTTAGAATAGTTACTAAAATGGTCATAAATTATGATCTTATAGTAAAAGAATACTTTGACATAAGAAAAAAACTACACAATATTAAAACATGACATTGTGCTTTAAAAACTAAAAAGGTAATAATACGAGACCATTCATTAATTAGTTGTTTAAATTTTCATTAGTTGAGAATTGATAGTCATTGTCAAAAGGACAAGAAACTCATCCCCTAAGTCAAAGGGATACATTTATGAAACAATTAAGACAATGATTCAAAGACAAAAACACTATTATTGACAAAGCAAGAAAGATCAAAATAGTAGTTTTGCTGCTATAGTGCATGATTGGGACAAACATTGTTTAGTGCAAACAATAAATGAATTAAGGGAAGTGAAGAGGGTCACAAAGTAGTGCCATTCCTTGTCACAAGGGTATCAATAAGGGTCATGACTGTCAAAATGATTAAAGTAAAAATAAATCATTATTATTAAGTAACAAGAAAGAGCAGCCAAACTGACAAAATTAGTGCTATGAAGACAATTCTCATTGTATAGAAGCAGTGGTGTTCAATGTCTAAAGGACAATGACATATACAAACAAATCAGTGTTTATAGATGGATTGACAATGAACAAAGAGGTTTCAAAAAATAGTGATGTGTACACTGTCAAAGAACATTGTGGTATTCACAATCAAAGAACAAAGATGTGCTCAAGGTTATAAAATAGTGATTTGTTTTAGAATGTGAAGAGTGCAGTAAGAACAGTAGTAAGTAATGTTGCAATAACAATGAATGCAGGACAAAGATGTAATAGAAGTGAAAAAATAGTGATTTTTCAAGGGTTTTGCTATACAAAGTCAATGGTGAACAAACATTGGTACAAAATAATGAAATGATAGGATCCATGAGGAAGATGAGTTGTTCACCATTCTTGATGTAGCAAAGTCAACAAGATCAGTCGAAGGCCATAAAAAAATTCAGTCACAATTATCTAGGAACTATGTTAAAGCACTGTCCCAAGAAATGATGAAGGTGTGTTTTCAAGAACAAAGATGGAGTCTTTGTTTTGATAGAGGGGTCACATTTTAGAGAGGGATGACAAGAACCATAATACAAAGGTGTCATTTTATTATTTTTTCATCATGAATAGCATGGTGAGTTTGTAAATGATTGTCATAAAGAGAAAAAAAAGATACCTAATAGGAACACAGTAAAAGTATCATATGGGGAAAATTAGAGGCCAAAAGGACATCAAGTGACAATCACAAGAACCTTATTACAAAAATAATGGTCAAGTGGGCTTAAAGACAGTGTTTTTATAATGCATTAGCAATACATATCAGTGATTAGTAAAGTGTGCAAAAAACCAATGATAGAGTGTTGATATGCATAGAGGTCATAACAGTAATAAATGTTTATAATAGTGCTTTTAATAATGCTCCAAACATTGAGAATGCAAGATACCTATAATGATGAACTTCATTTCAACTTGCTAATTGGCTGTCACTATCAACTCTAAGCTTATCTTTAAAGTTTGAGCTTCACTTGGTTTTGAGAATAGTTTAATATTCTCTACTTAACAAGGCCAACCACGTGAAGGTGGAAGCTCATTTGGCCCCTCCCCCCTCCCCCAACATCACTCTAAATATTATATGTATGCTACAAATAACTTAGAAGACAACATGAACAATATGCAACATCATAAACATGAACAAATTTACCTTATATATGGAATGCAAGATCGTCAATAGAAGGGGTGATGATGTCTGTAGTCAATTGCCTGTTTGCAAAAAGAGTGAAAATCAAACACAATATATACATATATCAGTAGCAATTAATTGAGCATCATAAGAAAAACATTGGTAATTATAAATCACATATGTTGTAATCATTAGAATTGAACACAATAAATATGTAATCATTAGAATTGAAATCAATATTAAACATATATACTAATCAATATAAATATATATAAATAATTAAATCACATATATTCCTTGTAAATTTCAATCATGTCATTGATCATCTTCTTCATCCATCATCATCATCATCATCATCATCATCATCATCATCATCATCATCATCATCATCATCATCATCATCATCATCACCACTATCATCATCACCATCATCGCCATCATCATCGCCATCATCGCCATCACCACCATCATCATCATCATCACCATCATAATCATCATCATCATCATCATCACCATCATCATCATCATCATCACCATCATCTTGATCTTTATCATCTTCTTCTTCATCATCATCTTCAATATCTTCTTCTTCCATAACATTATACTTTATTGGCCTTTCTCTTGGATCATGTCTAACAACAAATGACCAACCCTATTTATGTGGAACCTCTGAGTAAAAAAATTTCTCACATTGGCTTGGAAGAACATAGGGCTCATCTCCAATTGGCTCAAATGACCTTGTATTAATCATTGTAAATCCATTATCATGTTGAATAACAGTTCTATTTGGATCATTTTGATTCAGTCGTAGCCTGTATCATTTGACGACGAACAGAACTACTTTGAAGGAGTTAAAGCCGCACACAATTATATCATCCAAGATGTCATAGTATCAATTTTGAGATTTTTGAGGATGTAGGTCATTTTTAGATGATATATTAGTGACCTTGAAAACTAAAGTTATCCCAGAATCACAAGTTTTCTTCATGTCATCCAACTTTTATATGTGAAATTTGTGGCCATGATAGTACATAGCTTTGTGGTGCTTGACCTGCAATTTTTCAAGCGTGTAAAAATTATTTGCATAATGAGTTGATATGAAACATATGAGTCATGATCATTAATAAATTTGTACGTACCTCTCTACCTCTTAAACCATATGCTAAATCAATTACCATTGGCGTAACATTGGAATCTCCATTATGATGAACTTCTCTAACCAATGAAGCAACACCTTCCCATGTTAATGAGCAACCACTTTTTTAACATTGTTCAATCCAGACCATCATTCAATCAAGATTTTTTGCAATATACAAATGTATTGCATCCCACTCTCGACCAACTGTATAAAAAAAATACACCAATTATAAATAACTTATATTGAAGA
Organism: Chamaecyparis obtusa; assembly: GCA_027943335.1. Classification (NCBI taxonomy): domain Eukaryota; kingdom Viridiplantae; phylum Streptophyta; class Pinopsida; order Cupressales; family Cupressaceae; genus Chamaecyparis; species Chamaecyparis obtusa. The sequence continues at coordinate 3,815 of BSBK01013091.1, forward strand.
TTTATAAGAATTAATTAACTACAATAACATCTTATATTTACCTCTCACTTTCCTCAATCTACCTTTTCCCATCAAGTACTCCCCTTCAAATTTGTTAATGAAGTTGGGATCTCAAATATGATCTACATGGATCTTTGCTGCAAACTTATAAAGATATTCACTAATGTACACCATGGTCTGGTATACCATATATCCCTCCACCATAGAACCCTCAGGATGTGCTCTTTGTCAAACCAAGTCTTTCAAAAATTTCAAGTGCCTCTCAACCATCCACATTGACCTAGTTTCTATAGGTCCACACAATTCAATCTTTTCAACTTGATGTATGAGGTAGTGTTCTTGTGCATTGAAAAAATTTGAAGGTAGACACTTTTGCATTTCACACATAAGATGAGGAATTTTTCTCTTCCAATATTTTATATCTTCTTTATGGATTTCTTTTGATGACAACCACCTCATGTATTTTCCAAGATCATATATAACTTGTTTGACATTGTTGTCAAAGTGGTGTGGGAGAGATAGAGGTAGAACATACTGCAATATTTGTAAAATGATCTTATCAATATTTTATAAAAGAATGTAATGAAAACTACATGTAGTATACAAATATATAGTGAATACAAAATAACATGAATTATCTTAATAAATGTATGCCAATCATGTGTTTTCATCCCTGGTCCAAATTCACTTTTCTTTGATATGAGATCATTTATGTTCGCAGCAAATCCTATGGGAAATCATATTTTTTTTATGACTTCTTTTATAGCATTGCTCTGCTGCTTCGAAAATAACCAACTAAGGGTACTTGTATCAATCTGGTCTCCATTTTTATTTGATAAAATGACATTTTTCATTGCATGGTTGGATTCTTCAATGTCACTACAAATTTTGACAATTTTGTCTTTGTCATGTCTTCCATCTAATATTTTCCATAATGTCTCTGTTACATTCTTTCCAATATGCATAAGATCAAAAAAATGCACAATTGGGAGTTGCTCGTAGTACAAAAACCTACTAAATTGCGTAGGATAAATTTTTAGTCCTTTTGAAAGTTGGTCATTAATGCCTTGACGACCTTCATGAGCATCAATTACATCATCAGTAAACAAAACACAATATCAAAATATAAATTTCCAACAAAAACCATCAGATGGAATGACATTACCTCAATGATTTATTTTATTGTATTCCAACTTCCATAGGCTAGGTGTCATTCTCTATGGCTTTGGTGTAGTCTCTTCTTTCCCATTGAAAAGATGTTTTTTAGCAATTCGGTACTTATGATTTCTGTGGAGAAAGTGTCTATTCTCTTCAAAGACCTTTCCTAAACTTGTTCAATGACGAGATTTCATCTTTGGACCACAAACTGGACATACAAATTTTCCCTTTGTCTGAAGACCTACAAGATCATGTATAATTGGATTAAATATGTTAACTTTGTGTTAGCACTATAACATACCAAAAAAGAGGAGTTAAGAAGAGATCATACCACAAAAATGTGTTAGCCCAGGGGCATCATGTATTTTCCATACAAGCATTGCATGGAATTAAAATTTTCATTGTCCTATTGGTCTAGAGATGTCATACATAGTGACCCCATTCTATAACACCATCAACTTGTCGATAAGGGGCTCAATATATACATTGATATCTTTAACTTGGTACTTACCTAGTTGAATGAACAAAAACATCACATAATTATTATGACCATTTTGATGGATTATTTATAATAAATTAATTTAGATGACTATTAAATGAAAAAATACCTGGAACAATCAGTGCCAACATTATGTGCTCCCTCTTTATGGACATCCAAGGAGGAAAGTTATTGTTGATAACAAAAATAGGCCACACCAAGTAAGTAGATCTCATCTCTCCAAATGGATTGACATCGTCCACTGCCAATGAAAGCTTGAGATTATGAGGTTCTTCTTTAAAGTGTGGCCATTTTTCCTCTATTTCCTTAAATGTCGAACCATCCACAGGCATTCGCATAATGTCATCTTGACTTATATTGCATGCATGGTAATCCATAAATTATGCCAAGCTATCGCACCTGAATAATCATTGCAAATGTGGAATAATGGGAATAACCTAAAGAACCTTGTGAGGCACCTTTTTTGTTATTCAATCTGATCGATATCTACTAATATGACAAACAGGGCATTCTGTTGCAAATTCATGTTGTTTATGATATATAATATGATCATTCAGACATGTGTGTATTATTTGATACTCCATTCCAATATCTTTCATAATGGTAGATAATTCTTGGTACAAGCGAGGTAGAATGTTTGATGGTGGTAACAAACACTCACCTATCAACCTACGACCAAAAATATAATTTGTTAATTTAAAGAATATTAATTGCTACACAATTCACCCAATGTTAATTGTAAGTGAATTACGACTAAAAAAATGAAAAAAGATGACATACCTTAACATACGTGTCATTGCTACGTTGGATAAACCATTCATAACCTTCAAGTTCACCAACAACAATACAATGGCAAGAAGAGTTGTTTGGGAGCCTTCGTATAGGGGCTTGTGTGCCTTCTCAAGTATAGGTACATCAAGGTCTGTGTCAACATCATCTTGATCATTGTGATCATCTTGATCATCATGATCTTCTTCATCATCGTGATCTTCTTCCATGGGATCATTACCTTCTACTTCTATATTCACACCTCCATGTTCCCTCATTTGGAAATCCACATTCTCCAGATTGTCATGGTCCATAACATGAAACCTAGGGTGGTTGACCTATATCAAAATGATGACCTTATATTAACCATGAACATGTTCTCATCATCAAATCATGTCTTGTATATTTTATAAATTATTAAAATGCATACCAATGGATGAAATTCATTTCCCCCTTCAAAGTGATCATGTTGCCTACAATGTTCCTTGGCTATTTTGATTAGATATCTTAGAGTATTTAAGCATTTACAAATTTTGCAAGGACAATAACATTTTCCATCACCTTTTATTTTTAAGTTAGACCACAGTATATCAATTGTCTCCCTATTTTGTTGTGCATTGATATCGTCAGACATGGTCTTTCTTGAATGGAATGACTCATTGGTGGAAGAAGGATGATTTGTTTGCAACTTGTAGATTCTATATATTCAAGTGTATTAAAATAACATCTAACATTAATAATCAAGTAAATTCTAGAAAATCCAATTGAGAAGTATTTTCTTGATAGTGTATGTCTACTATAAACAAATCCCTTGGAAAAATTTAAAGATAAGAAGATCTCTAAGAAAAAATTTAATTTGAGGATCTCTAAGCATTTTACAAGAACAAAGCCAAAAGATGAAGGTCTTCACAAGCATTTTAAAATTGGAGGAAGTATTTAGAGTTCAAGAGAAACATATTGGGAGTATTTAGATATGGCCGATTATGAAAGTACAAAATCAACACAATATGGAGATTCATTTGCCAAAAAATATAAAGCACATTTTCTACTAAAGACAGAATGCCAAGATCTTGCTACCTTCCTGAAAAAGAGAGGGATTAATTAAGAAGGATGCATTTTAGTTTGTTTATGTTTGGTTGAAAAAGAGAGGGATTGATTAAGCAGGGATCTTTCTATTCTTCAAATTTATACCAAGAACCTCCACGACCAAGAGAAATCTGATCTTCTCTTTGTTTATTATGTCATTGAAACAAAATATGAGTCTGGTTGCCATTTCTTTTGCCATAATTTTGTATATTGAATTCCATAAAGCAATCAACCTATACTGATCAAAAGAGGATGGAGATTGTATTTTTTGGATCATGGCAAGATACGTAGCACTCCATGACTTAAACACAACCCTATGTTTCCTACATCCTTACCATTATCAAAACCATTACCAACATGATAAACTCTGGTGGAATGTTTCCTTGGACCTTGTTGGATCTCAAGTCCAACAATTGTAGATTCTTAAGATGGCCTAATGTACTCGGAACTTCCCCAATAAAACTGTTATATCAGAGATTAAGATAGAACAAGCTTGTAAAGTTTCCAATATCCTTAGGTATATTGCTAGTGATATTATTGCTTACCAAGCGAAGTCTAGATAGCCTAGGAGAGAGGTTTCCTATACCTCTTGACAAAGTCCCATTGAAATTGTTCCATGATAGATTAGTTAAATTTAGTTTCACTGGGTCAATTTTAATAATCAGTAGACTGTAGATTATTTATATATATATAGAAGGATATATATTGCTTCAAGATTTGATGCCCTAGGTAGATACTTTCCATGTTAGATGGGTCATATGGGGGTTATAGGTTAGATTGGAATAAAAAGGTTGTCTTTAAACCTTTTATAAGTCTTTAAGTATGGGAATTAGATGTTATGTTGTCGAGTGCATAACTTTTGTTGTCTACTTGACAACAATCTTTGGTTTATTTTGTTGACAGTCAATTTAGACTATTTAGGAACAGTTAAAAAAATAGCTAATTGGTGGTTGTCAGGTTATTTGGGGAGAATGGAGTCTTTTTTGAGGGGGGATCCATGTGAGGAAGGGTGTGAAGAAAGGTGGTGTGAAAAACCATGAAGATGTAACAAGGTTATCATCAATAAAATCTATTTCTCTGCATTTTTGTATCTCACTGTCCTTAAGGAACAATTAGTGAATCCATAACTCCAATGGTTGATGAAATGTGATTGAGACTTGGTTAAGTAATATAAAAAACTCCTCCATTTCTTATTTTCATGTTTATGTATTTACCTTAGCATTTGGTTTGATCTCAAGGAAGAAAAATTGACTGGCGTGACTGTGACTGGCTTTTAGAGGGTATATTCAATAGTTTAAGGTTGTATTCCTTAATACAATATGGCTAAGGTCCTAGATATCTTCCGTAGACTTGTCCTTGTACACAACATGGGTGTCACACATCTTTATGTCGAGGTATATTCTCTGATTATAATTGAAGCATGCAAGAAAAGAGTTTTCCAAAATTGGTGAATCCATTATGTTTAGCAACAATCCTAGATGCTCCTTCATAAATTTGATACCTTTAAATTATCTCAAATACGTATAGAGAGGGAAATAGGTTATCCGATCTACTTGCAAATTGGGCATGTGATAGGGATAAAATGGTATTTTCTAATGACATTAACCCATTAGAAATTTACCTAGAGCTAGAAGATATAGTAGTCAAGGACTGAGGTTATAGTGGGAATTAAAGTACTTTGACTCTATCATGCTATCAAGTCTCATGTTTAGGATTGCATTGTATCATCACTTTATTTGAAACTAGTCACCTCATTATTTTCTAGTAGTTTTGATCTTATGAAAATACAAATCCTTAATTTTGGAAAGAATCTTGTAGATTGTTCACTATCATTGACAATTCTGTATAACACATTTTTTGTTACAGGAGTAGCCATTGGATCAAGGTGGTAGTAAATTGTTACTTGTGTTAACTTTGGTTACTATTATGTAACAGGTGTCCTATTTTGTGTGGTTCTTAGTTGGGCCTTTCACCTCAAATTATTGGTGAGTGGCTATCCCTTGCTAAAAAATAATCAAACTTTTATTTTAAGGGTTTAAAATTGAGTAGTATGATTTTAGATTACTCTGCATTTGACAAAATATATAGTCCAAATTTTACTGTGTCATTTTTGTTCTCTTAGATTCACAAAAAGTTACCTTGACTAACATATACATGGAGCTTAATTCACCCTTATGAATATCAATGGTTGTGGCTTCAAGTGTTTGTGTTCATATGATAAATGGTAGGACTACATCTTATTTTGGGATGAGAGTGAGGCTTAGTCTACTATTGTAAGAAATGTAGGTCAACTATGTTATATCACATGAAAAATTTATTATTTTTTATGTATTAAGTAATGTGTAATATTCTTGAGGATTTGAATTATGTTACATGATAGTCATTAATATCTCTTACTCTATTCTAACTTGTATGTGAGTAGTGCCTTCTAGTAACTATTGATGTGTCTTGATGTGTTTAGGGATCATCTTGTCCTTAAATATTTTGTGTCAGTTACAAATTTTCCATAGCAATATAGTAATCATGTTAGATATAATAAATTTTAGTAGAGATAACATTATATTATTCATGTCAAATGATCATAATCCAAGCACCATACATCTATCAAAGGTTAACTATGAACAATAACTTGGTCATCTTTTTCAACTTCAACCCAAATCCTAAGTCATTTCTATAAAGTGAGGTAATGGCCCATTCACATATCCATCTTAATGGCCATTAGTAACTTAATAAAAGATAGATGACACAGATCATTATAATGCAAGAATCATAGCCTAAAAGTTCACTTAAATGGAATACACACTACCAAACTCATCATTTTGAGTTTGGTGAATAATAGCCTAAAGGTTCATCATTTGGAATCATAGCTTAAAAGTTCACCTAAATGGAACTCAACTCTATTGACATTTCATAGGGAAACCAAAACAAAAACTTGGTCTTATCACACCCAAAATTCAGAACTGTCCTCTTAAACAGGGTATTCACCAGTTAATTTTGGCCACTATTTTAATCTTTCTCACCAAGTTTCCCAAAGGACCAATAGGGATAGTAAGGTAGTCTTGGTTCTAATAGTTGAGCAGTAACTCTCCCAAATGGATCAGTTCTGAATCTCCTCCAAACTCCCAATATTCACCAATCTTCCCTAAAGGGTAGGACACCTAAATGGTTGGTTTAGTTAAGGAGGTGCAACTTAGACATGGTCTCTAGCCAATCTAACTATAGGAACATTTATAGGAACTTTAAAAAAGTCCAAACCTCCAATATTAGCCTCTAACTCGAAGCCCAACAAAAGTTATGGGATCTACAACTTCTGGTTATCCCACTCTGTCAGTCACATAGAGATGCCCGACTAGGTTTTTAGTCCTGTCTCCTTGGAATCACCACCATTCAGTCAGAAACTAACTGCAAAAGAAAATAGACCCTCATATCTCTCATTTAAACCTAGAATTAGAATTTTCCCATGGTTGAATCGAGAGATATGATTCAACAAAGTTCACAACCCTAGTTTATGTGCAAAAATGACATGTTATTGACTATCACCCAATTTATCTTCAATTTCTCAACCAAATAACCTTAGATTTGTTGCAACAAGAAGCTAAGACATCTAAAAAACTTCCTATGAATTTATTTTTTCCATACTAATCCGCACAGGTTCAGGAGAAATCAAACACCACTCAAAAAATGTTAAAAATCACAATTTTTTCCAAGATAAATAAACTAAAAGAGCTCAAATCGAATATTTTGGGAACTAATGGCGATCCCCACAAAATTGATAATCTAGACTTCCTCTAAGTCTTCCAATGCCATTATCCACTGAATGTTCAAAGATACAGTCAAACAACTGCACTTACATTAATAAACATTATTTTCCCAATGGTTTTAATAAGCATTTGTAAGGTTAGGGTTAAGAGATGAAACCAGTGAAGAGATGAAATGCATGTTGATGATTGAATTCTAGTGTCGACACATGCCCTCCTTCTCTCCTTCACCTCTTGTAACCAATCGAATATTTTGGGCACTAATGGCGATGCCCACAAAATTGATAATCTAGACTTCCTCTAAGTCTTACAATGCCATTATCCACTGAATGTTCAAAGATACAGTCAAACAACTGCGCCTACATTAATAAACATTATCTTCCCGATGGTTTTAATAGGAATTTGTAAGGTTAGGGTTAAGAGATGAAACCAGTGAAGAGATGAAATGCGCACTGATGATTGAATTTCAGTGTCGATAGATGCCCTCCTTCTCTCCTTCACCTCTCCTTTACATGCGAAGTAATTGCAAAATGATTTATAAAATGAAACTGCACCTGTATTTTTTTTAAGTTATATTCCTGTGTTAGTCAGAATTACAACCACCTTTCATGGTCGTAATTCCAACCAACACAGGAATAGATTTTTAAAAAAATCAAAATTTTCCTTCTACAAACCGACCAAGGAAAATCATTTTAATGCTTGGTCAGAAATGTTGGTCTAAAAATTGGGTCAAATGTACTAGTGGAAATAGAGGTCATATTAACAAAGACAATGCAATTGCATCATAGGGATTAGAGTAGTTGGTTAACTGAAGTAGTCTAGGCTTATCGTACAACATGGAAGACCACAACAAGGTTCACACCATTTGAATTGGTGTATGGAAAGGTAGCAATGTTTCCCATAGAATTTGAACACAAAACATTATGCACAGCTCTGGAGTTGAACATCAATCTTCCTACAACACAAATAGAGCACCTACTGCACCTCAACTCCTTAGATGAAATGTGAAAGTTAGCATTGGAGAGAACAGAGATAATTCAGAACCAAAGAAAGAAGTGGCATGATTCACATATCAAGAATAAGCACTTTCAAGTAGGTGATTGGGCTCTATTATATGATTCTTGATTCAAGGAGAATCCAGGAAAGTTGCATATAAGATGGCTGGGACCATATGAAATTCAATATGTCTTTGATAATAGAGAAGTCCAACTGACCACAGTTGATCTAGTCCAATTTAAGCTACTTGTCAATGGACATCACTTACGCCTATATCACAAGCCTCAAACCAAGGAAGAATTCCTCTAACAGTTCAACATGCAAAGTTTGATAGCACCTCAGGAAATAATTCCTATAGCAGAAGGTGAAAGCCTTCCTCCTGTAACCTCACCATAGCATGCCTTCACAAGCACCCATAATAAAACTTCATTTAATATGAGGTATACTTATTCATTCACTTTTCTCTCTTCTTCTCACCAACTCATCTCATTTCTATGTCTACCACCCACTCAAACACCACGTCACCCACAATTTCTATTTTAATGCTTTCAATAAATACCACGTTAGCACTCTTATGTAGCCACCGAAACTAACACTCTCATCAGCTTGCATTCATGTGTACAATAACTAATCACCAGGTACAACTTTTTAACTCATTACTCACTTTTAGCACACAGGTTTGAATACTTATATCTAGTAGTGCATTACATGTATAATATAGGTGTTACATCAATTTCCTATCCTTGTGCAAAATTTATCAAGTGAGGACACTTATTAATATTTAGTAGGCCGGGGTAGGGGAAGTGTAATAAATTCCAAGTGTTATTCCTAAGCCACCCCAGTCACATCCCTGTCACATCAAGTTGTACTTAGGTTGTGTTCTATTAATTCTTTTAATCCTATACATTTGTCATACTTTCAAATTCCAATTTTCTAAGCTTGAAATGACTGGAAAGGACCATAATTAAATTGCGAGATAACTCTCATAAAAAGTTATGATGTCCTCTGTAATCAATTTCATTATTATTTGTCATGTCAAACATAACAGAGGTAATGTAACTGGAAAAAAAATTGGTATTTTCAAGAATTGCAAATGCATGTCAAGAAGAAGGTATTTGTAGAGCATACAAAGACCAAAATTTAGCAATAAATTGGAGAGCAGCAAATTGAAGATTGGGCATTACTAAGATGGGTGGACAACTACAGAGGCATGAACTGGTTCACCATGGTATGTTACTGGCGGATGTTGAAGTAGTTTGCAGATTTAATGCATGCGGTTGGCTGGGGTATTTCCTTCAATTGATGAAATTTAGTGAGGAGGTTGTAGTAGAATTTATGGGCACTTTTGACGAGGGAAAAGCAACTGTGTGGGGTTTAACAGTTGTTGCTACTGAGGAAAAAATTATAGAGGTCACTGGATTACTAATCATTGGAGAGCACTATCCTAATGAGCATGACGCTAGGTCATCTCATGCTCAATTCTCCCGACAGAGTGATCCTCCACTTGAAATCACTAAGCAGGGATGCAAGAGATTTTCTCTTTCACCACCATTTCTAGAATTGGCTACCCACATTATTAGGTATTTAACTTGTGAAGGAAGATTCTCAAACCTACATGCCCATCATTTCAAATTGCTTAGTTGTATAAGGAATAATCTTCTAGTCAATGTTCCTAATTTTCTCTACAATATGTTAAGCATTAGTGTTGAGGAAACACAAAAGGGTAATGTGAATTCCATAAGCCACCATGCCCTAATAAAGCTTTTGGTTGAAAAATCCCTTAGGGATGTCTCTCCCATGTCTAGGGCAGAATTTGTTCAATTTAAAACCTTGCAACCCCAAGTTAACCCTGTTGCTCAACCTCTAGGGAATGAAGTAGAGTCTTCTGGCCCTAGTGAAGAAATAGCTGAAAAAGGAAAATAGCTAGAGTTGTCCCCAAGAAACAAGTCTTATGAGCCCACTCTAGAGAGTAATATACCTACTTCTTCGGCAAAGAAAGGCAAACACAAAGTTGAAAAAGAAATCCCTAACCTAGAAGGTGAAATTAAAAACCTTGCAGTTCAAATAAATAAGAGAAAAAGGTTGAGTTCTATAGCATCTACTCCTACAGCATCTACTCCTGCAGCACAAAAGCCAAAAAGACCCCGCCAAACTAAAACTATAGTAATTGAAGAGGCAACTTTGCGTAGAAGCCCTCGCATGTGAGGACAAGTGTCTTCACCTTCCCTTGGAAATCCAAATGTTCCAAAAACAAAATCTACTCCAAAAACCTTTGTTGAATACATTCTTGAGGACTCCCCTTTACGGGCAGAACCTCAAAATATGGAGGATTCTCAAAATGTGCAAGAACCTGATAGTAGCATGCCACAGGATGATCAGGGAATGCCTGAGCCAAGCCCTTATGTAGTACAAGATATCATTCTTATGAATGATCAACCTACTCCTCCGCAACACCCTGTATATTCCAATGTCTCCATTATACCCTACAAATCCACATGGCTCACTAAGTATTTTTAGCAAGCTGCAAAAGAAAAGAAAAAGAAAGGTTTGGTGCAAGAATTTCCCTCACAAACAATTCAGCCTGTTCTCTTTAATCTATACAATCATTTTGCTTTTCAAAAGACCTGGTGGAGATAGGAAATAGATCAAATGTAGAATGTGATATTTGATAATGATGAGGAAATTGAAGCTCTTAAGGAGTAGTTAAGGAAACAAAAACAACAAATGGATAAAGCCCTAAAACTAGCCGATCAAGTCATAGCTTGTTGATCGCCACCCAGGGTATATGCTATTTTTTTAAAAGAACAAATTTTTTTTTTTCAACGTATGATGACCATAAAGAGTATTGATTGCGAGTTCAAGTCAGCCCAAAATTTTTATGGAATATATCAAACTGTTTCCCCATGGCAACAAAATTTATTATGTGAGCTATATTTGCATAACTTTGTCATTTCACATGAAACAGAGTGGAATCCTCTACTATATATAGGGGATATTCACTTAAGGGCTCTAATGTCATGGATGCATAATGAAGAAAACTATTACAGGTAGTTGGATATCTACAGGGATCTAGAAAAATTGGAACCCCTACCATTAAGGGCTAAGTCACATATGCCTGATGTCCTTTTGAGGGATTGGCTCAATTTGACCTATGGAAAACAAAAGCTAGAAATCAAGGAGAAAGTCTTTGCACTAAGAGACAAGGTCTATAGAGAATACTAGGGACTACCATACTTTTCATTTCAGAGAGGTCTTGCAGGGGTAAGAAGCCAGTGGAATAGATTGCCAGAGGCCTTAAAAAAATAGAGCCACACAACCCAATCAACTTTGAGGTAGCAACCAGCAGAGAAGCCAGATATATGCAGTTGGGGTGATAGGTTAGAAGGGAATTATGGATGCCTTTTTCTTTCCAACCACCTACACTCCTATGACCCCTATATGACATACATACTACTAGGTTGGATCACTTGAAGGAGGAGCACCAAGGAGATTACCTGGAAAGAACAAGAGGATCTTACTACACTTTCAGGAGTGGAAAGAAGGGGAAGACAACTATAAGTGACTTCAAGTCCATAGCCAAGAAATACAATGCTTGAGGACAAGCATTCTATTAGTAGGGGGCAGATGATGAGACAATTTATTGTCTCAATTTTGTTATAATCTTCATACTTTGTTGACACTCTTTATGCTTTGATAGACATTTCAAAAACATTTATGACTTATACCTATGTGAACTTATGCTAAGTACAACTAAAGCCATGAAGTCTATGGGTAGCTATAATGACATGTTTTGCTGACTATTATAAATATAATGTAGTACTTCATATAGTTATTTTAAGCTGTGTTCTAACATTTGAGTATGAGTTGAAATGTTGACTTGAGTATATATATATGTACACCAAATGCTGCTAACCTTTTAGGTAAATAAGGAGCAGTAGAAAGAGTGGTGCAACCGCATTAAAGGAAGAGCGTTAGAAGACCAGCCATGGTGGAAGAATCTAGCATGGTTCTGAAGGATATGTCACACCTAGAAAGGAGTTATTGTTCCAGAGAATATAGGAAATAAGTCTTTCTATATTTCCTCAAAGTTGTTATTCTGTTATCGATAGTAATTGTAATATGTCGTGGTTGTTTTACCACCTCCTTATTTGGTGAGGTTTAATCAGACTTTTCTGTTATGTTTTCAATAAGTGTCAATCCTCTTTATAAAGGGATTTGATCAACTTAGTTAGGTAATGAGAAAATATAGAATGATGTATTCAATATAGCAGAAGTTTCTCTTCTCTGTTCTTCATGAGTTGTTCAATTCTTATGTAACCAGTTAAGATGAATTTAATGGAAGAGTGATTTTGGATTATTTTTTGTGTTAGTAGTTAGCAGAAGCCAACCAAGGAGGCCCGCTTGGGAGGTGGATTAGATTAAGTTAGAGTAGATTTGCTTCCTGCATTTTCCCTGCTTTCAAGTAGAGTTACTATTTTACTCCTACAGCATTACTACTGTGGATGTTCCTGTAGCACTTGCAGAAGAAAGACATGGTGAATGTTTTGAGTTGTTAGACACACTAGATTCATTTCAAAAGCTTTTCATAGTAATTTCATTAAGTATTCAAGGGTGTTTACTTTCCTATGGGAATAGCATAGATTCCTTTCATGCATTTTATCTTTTTGTAGCATAGGTGTTATGAATCTTAGAGGAACTTAGTGCACAAACTATGCTGTCCCATTTCAAGTCTATGTCCCTGGGTTAACAATCTAAATGCATTTCATGATGGGAAAAGTAATCCTTAGCATAGATATATTATTCCTAAGAGATACAATGGCATGATTATTATTACCTATTGTGAGACTGTTCAGAAGAAACAGTAGTAAAAATGACCTGTAGATTTACAACTATCTTTTCATAATCAGATCCTCTATTCTCTCTTCAATATTATCTTCAATTCTTCATCATCCACTAGCATCAACACTTCATCAAATCATTGATTTCCTTCTTAGAATCTCATTTTTCCTTCTTCTCTGCAATAGTCAGTAACCCTTCAACTATTTAGTTTTCTAGCCATGTGTCCATACAAGATCATCCTTTATATAGACAAGTGTTTCCTCTTAATCTTATGTATTTCATTTTCCTATAATCAATCTTGACCATTCATTTTATTAGACCTTGAAATAAAATCTTGATAACACATTTCATTCTCACCTAGGAACTTGAACTTTTCTTGTAACTTGTTCCATCTCTTTTGCCACTTAGATCTCACTATAGATCTTCTTCTTGAATTTTCAAAACCATATATATTTTTAACTAACTTTCCTCATCATCATGATCATCCATCTCATCATAGCTAATAATTAAATATCAATTCCATTCATATTTAATATATTTTCCTTACTTGGTGTTTTTCCTTAGAATTTCGTTAACTTCTCTTGGTGCCTAAAACCTTTCTTGTTGTTTGGTGTCTTGAGTTCCTTTCCTTTTATCGAGTGGCCTTACCTTTTTCTCTTTACCTTACTAAATGACTTTACCTACTCGGTAGCCAAAACAACTTATCTTACCAAGTTCTCAAATTGTCATTACCATGCTTTACCGACTTAACATAATCATATGTCAGGTAAAAAAAATTACATCAACATAATCTAATCATTGTTTGATCTTTATTAGTTAATGCCCATTTATGTTCTTCAACTTCATAACATCTCTTTTCTTCTTCTCCTTAACTCATTCATCTTATAGCATTACCGAATGATATGGCAACTTAATATAAACCAAAAATCAATTTCTTGACATCAATGACAAGATTATAATTGATATAACCTTTCTACTATCATTATGGAGTCCTCTTAACTTGGTCAGTCTTCATCATCATATCCATCAAATACATTGTTATCAGTTATGGTAACAATCTCCCTCTTTCGCATTGATGGTAACACCAAAAACAATATTCAATGTTCAATTGATGATGGTACAGTAAACAGTCATAAATCCCTCTGAGTAATAACTTCTCACTTCCTGATCTCTCATCTGTTGTCTTTCTTTTTGTCAGTTCTCTTCATCAGGAACATCAGTGATATTCTTCTCCCTCTTTGATAAACTGTCATCACTGATATTCATCTCTCTATGGTAAACATCTCCCTCTAACATTTGACTCTCTATATTCATCTCCCTTTATCAATTGACTCATTTTCAGGTCTTCTCTTATGTTCTTCTCCCTGATATTCTTTTGTATTCTCATCTCCCTCTTTTATTAAACCTCTTATTCCTGATAATCTATCATCAATTACTATTCTCACTCACTGTATACTTTTTTTCTTTAGTAATCTTCTCCCTGCATCAATTGACCTATTCATCTCAGGTTTTCTCCCTCTTTGACAACAATGCCAAAGAAACATAAACATCTCAGATATACCTCAAGTATAGATTTTCTATTTTAGTCAAAAACATCCTTCACACCTTCAGGATTCACCTAAAGAATGAAATACTAGCATCAACACATAAAATAAATATTCTAATGAGTTCCTGAATTGATACAGCATGCATCTTTCCTTAATGTACACTGGATAGGGGAAGAACCCCTAACTTACCTTAGAGATACTCAAAATAATCCTTTGGTAATGGTTTAGTAAATATTTTAGCTATCTACTCTTTAGAATTCACATATTCTAATGTCACGTGCTTATCTTGTACTTCCTCTCTCAAGTAGTGATACTTAATAGATATATGCTTTGTCTTGGAATGCATCACTAGATTCTTTGATATATTAATAGCACTAGTATTATCACAATAGATTGTAATAGGATTAGTAATCTCTTCATGCATACCTTCAAATAGTTTTTTTATCCATACAATATTAGAACAATTCATAGTTTCTGCTACATACTCAGCTTCAGTAGTAGATTGTGAAATACAGCTTCGTTTCTTTCTTAGCCATTTCACTAGCCTTTCTCCTAAAAAGAAAGCTCTGCCACTAGTTCTTTTCTTTTCATCAATATTTCTTGCCCAAATAATATCAGTATATACCTTAAGATCAAAATTTCCTCTTCATGTGTATAATAGACTAAAATCTTCAGTCCCTTTCAAATATCTAAATATCCTCTTCATTGCAGACAAATGTAATTCCTTGGGGTTGGCAAAGAACCTTGCAACAATACCAATTGAATGTGCAATATCTGGTCAGTTATGTACAACATAATATAATTTACAAATCATAGATCAGTAAAGAGTCTCATTCACTTATTTTGTATCATCTTCTTTTGATAATTTACAACCAATAGCCATAGGTGTTCCAATTGGTTTTGAGTCTTCCATATTGAATGTTTTTAGGATCTCCTTGATATACTTAGATTGAGTGATGTAGATCCCATATTTAACTTGTTGAATTTGAATTCCAATAAAGAATTTAATCTCTCCAGTCATAGACATCTCAAATTCATTTCTCATTTCCTCAGAAAATGACTTAGACATTATCTCATTACCTCCAAATATAATGTCATCAACAAATATCTCAGCAATCAGAATTTCATCAGAACTATTACATTTTAGATACAAATTATTGTTATCACTATTCTTTCAAATCCACTCTTAACTACGTAAGAGTGTAGCCTTTCATATCATGCTCGGGGAGCCTGCTTCAATCCATATAAAAATTTGTGCAATTCGTAGACTATGTTCTTATTGTTCTTGTCAACAAATCCATTAGGCTATTCAATATAGAATTCCTCTTTAAGAATTTCATTCAAAAATGCAGATTTAACATCCATTTGATAAACTTTGAATCCTTTGTAGGAAGCATATGAAAGAAATATTATTACTCCTTCTAATCTAGAAACAAGGGAAAATGTTTCACCATAATCAATACCTTCCTCTTGTGCATATCCTTTCCATACCAATCTTGCTTTGTTTCTTATTACATCTCCTTTCTCATTGAGTTTATTTCTGAAAATCCATTTAGTTCAAATTACATTCTTGTCCTTAGGTCTCGGTATCAGTGACCATGTGTTATTCTTTTCAATTTGATCTATTTCTTCTTTCATAGCATTCATCTAGTCTTCATTTTCTAATGCATCTTCGACTAGTTTAGGCTCAAATTCAAAAATCAAACATGTATTATTTTTCAACTTACTTCTTGTCATGATTTTTTCATTCTTATCTCCAATAATTCTACTCGGTGAGTGGTGTCTCCTCACATATTTTTCTAACATAGGTTCGGTAGACTGATCAACATTATTTTCATTTCTCGGTGGAGGCTCATCTTGCTCATTGGTTGCTTCATGTTTCTTCTCATTTGGATCAACTGAATTACCATATTGCACATAGACAAACCTATTACAATCCTTAGGCTCCTTTTTTCTATCCTTTTCATTTCTTTCTACAAACTCATCAATTCTCACGTTTGGACTTTCAACAATTTTGTTAGTATCTTTGATCAAACATTTATATGCTTTAATTTTTTATGAATAACCAAGAAATATTCCTTCATCATCTTTAGAATCAAAATTTCCATTTCTAGCATCTTTCAGTATATAACACTTAATTCCAAAAAATTTGAAGTGACTTACATTTGGTAAGTGTCCAAACCATAGTTTATAAGGTGTCTTGTTTGTACCTTTCTTCAACTATATTTGGTTGAGAGTATAGACTGCACCACTTATAGCTTCTCTCCAAAATGTTTGTGCAACCTTCTTATCAATCAACAAGGTTCTTGCACAGTCAATAATAGATCTATTTCTTCTCTCAGATATATCATTTTGTTGTGGAGTCCTCGGTGTAGACACTTATCTCTTTATTTCATGGTCATTGTAAAAGACAATAAATTCATCAAAGATAAATTCACCTCCTCTATCAGATCTTAAACACTTAATCTGTTTACCTCTTTCTTTTTCAACCATAGCCTTATATCACTTAAACATTTGAAATACATCAAATTTTTCTTTTAGAAACATAATAGTCATCATTCTTGAATAATCATCAACAAACAAAATAAAGTATCAATCTCCATAATAGATTTGAACTTTCATAGGGTCACAAAGGTTAGTATGAACCAATTCCAAAATACCATTTGTAGAATAATATTTTCTTATAAAGCTTAACCTTGTCATCTTACCAATTTGGCATTCTTTGCACATTACATTCTTAGGTTTGCTCAATTTGGTAGACCTCTTACTTTTCTTTTCTTACTCACTTTGATCAAATTATCAAAATTTACATGACACAGTATCTTATGCCATAACCATACATCTTCAATTTTGACAAACAAGCAACTCTTTGCATCTCTATCAAGATAAAATAAATTACCTCTTGATTTTCCTCCAGTTCAAATTAGGTCTCCATCAACACCGTAGATCTTCACCTTCCTATTCTAAAATTCCAATCGGTGGCCAGTATTGTTTAGTTGTGCAACACTCAATAGATTATAGTTCAGTCCTCTAATCCAATATGCATCATTACATTTCATCTTTTCATTCAACACAATAGATCCTTCACCTTTCACAGGACATGGATCATCATTGCCAAATCTGACAAATCCTCCATCATATTCCTCTAGGTTCTCAAATTTTTCAATATCACCAATCATGTGGTATAAACAACCACTATCAATAATCTAAGGATCTAGTTTACTCACATGAGACACAAGTTCTTTCTCATCTTCAAAATTTTCTTCATCTAAGTCTTCTTTTACTGCAACAAAGACAACTTCATATTCTTTGTTGGTATAATTAGATTCATCATCAGCTACACCTTCCTTAGCTAGGTAGAAAGACTTCTTTCCTTTGTCCTTAAAATATTTGAATCTTCAGTTTCAGTTGTCTCTTTTATCATTCTTATCATTTATGTCATTTTTAGGATATCTATATGCAATATGTCCAATCTTATTACAACTGAAACATTTCAATGGTAACTTACCTTTGTACTTTCCTTTGCCTCTATCTAGTCAATTAGCCAGTAGTACTTCCAACTCTTCTTGTTCTTTTTCTTTAGTCGAGATATTGTCATAATCTTTTCCATTTGAATTATTGTGTTTCTCTCTTTCTCTTTTTGATGTTCCAATGCTCAAAGATTACTTGAACGTAGTTTCAATGGTTGGTAGACTATTATCATAGTTACTTAACTCAAATGAAGTTGTGTGTGTATGTTAAACACCTTCATGGAATTAAGATAATCAACTACAACTCTAAGGAAATACAAAGTAAATTTAAGATGATTATTGCTCTCAAAATGCCTCTCATTTATAGTAAATTCCCAAGGGTAGGGGGTAGAGTGAATTAATCATGATTTAACCTTGGTTGAGTCAAAAAATTTGCAATGTTTTTAAATGGGGGGACAATTTAAATGTTTGTCTCAAAGGTTTGGACAAAAGGACAAAAATTGAGTGGATGAGATTCAAAGTTGAAATGTGTGATTGAGATTCAACTATTTTGGAGTGATCCATGTGCTTTTGTTCCTCAATTCTCATTGGTTGCTCAAATTTGTTGTTGAAAGATATTAGGATTAATTAAATTCTATTAATTAATTAAATTATCCATGTAAGGGAATAGGTTCAATTTGATTTTTGATTTAAAAACTATACAATTAATTGATTAAAATCAATTATATAGTGTTTTTTATCCCTTTAAGCTTGTATTTAATTATTTAATGTCATTATTTGATTTTTCTTTTTATTTTATTGATTATGTCCAATTTAATTTGATTTGATCCTTTTTTATGAGAATTAGAGCATTTTGATTAAGAATTTGCAATTTTAATGATTTAAAGCACTTGCCCATTTTTTAGTGTCTATAAATGCCCCTCTTTGAATTGATGTGTGAAGCCTCATTGATTCAAAGAAATTTTTATGTCCTGATCATTTTTAGGTCCTGATTAACTGATTTTGATATACAACTTTGATTTAGGTCATGATTTGATACCTGATATGATTAATGATACTACTTGATATGATATGCCTCTGATTTGATTTGATAAAATGATATGTGCCCCGTTGATAATAGTTCAAAAATTTTGATGCCCCAGATTTAATGTGATGCCAATTTGATACTCTGATGCCCCCTCAGAAATGAAACATATTGATTGCTTGATTTAAAAAAGTCGATGATTGATTTATTTATTGATCCAATATGTTTTCATTTCTGAAAAATATTGATGATATGCCATGTTTCACAATTTTGCCCCAGTTGGTTGATATACTGATATAGGTCAAAGTTAAAATTTTACCTCTAGATTAGGTCAAATTAGCTTAAATAGGTTGAAAAACCCAAATTTACTATTCATTTTCACTTTTGACTATTGAGATTTTGCTCTGATCTTGCATTGATTTTTCACGATGGTTGTGCCTATTTGTGAGCATCGATTTGAGAGAGGTCATTGATATCAGGGATAACTTTAGTGGTGAATATTCGCCAATTAGCGAATTTCACTCATCGGGGACCCAAAATTTGGCGAAAAAAATTAGACTTTCGGGGTGGCCATGTCGCCCACGCTTTATTAAAATTGGGTCCCATGCATAGGCAAATCGCCAATAGTGACATGGAATTAATTTTATTTCAATGATGACTTTGCCAATCAAATTAATTTTTCCACACAATAAATTGAATATTTTCGGCTACAATTTCCTAAGCTTGTCTTAATCGATGGTCACATTCGCCAATATGCAGTCAAAATTTAAGTTAGAGTACGAGTTAAGTACATAGATTTGACATGTGTCTCTATTCCAAAGACTTTCAATGAAACTTTATGGCTTTTAAAACTTTGGCCCGAAATAGATTTGACACATGTCTCTATTCCGAAGACTTTCGAGGGAATCTTTGTGTCATTTAAAACCTTGGCCCAAAATAGAATTCCTAACATTGATCTTGGATCATCATACGATGCCAATATTTTATAGAATTTTCATATAATTGAAAAAAAATTGCCAGTACAAATAATATTTTTTCCTTTCAAATTAAAAAAATTCGCCAACAATATTATTTTTTTTCACCTAAAATAATGTAGGATTCGCCAGGATTTTACACTTTTTCTAGGGAGGGGGTTTCTTAAAGTTTTCCCTAGTCAGTATTAGAGGCCTTTGGATTACGGACCTCCTGTGAGTGATTTCAAACCTTTCTTTGTGCATTTATTCCTCTTTTTCCACATTTATTGCATTTACTTCTTGTTGTCATAGATTAATTTTTGTAAAATGTCACGTAGTATAGGTTAAATGTCGCATAGGTCTGTGAAACAATGCATCCACACATTTTAACGATGCCTCCACGAGGTAAAATTCTGCTTAGAAACCTTTAAATGTCGCCTGATCAAGTTAAAATGCCACGTAGCACTAGGGTTTTAATCCCAAGTTAGAAATGTTTTTTTGCATGAGAAACCCTAGCTTTTTAATGTCGCCTAGGCCAGATAAAATGATGCCTAGAGCTGTAAAATTATGCGTGAAACATTAAGTGACTCATGTGATTGATAAAATGCCATGTATGATCTTTTCTTCATTGCGCAAGGTAAAATGCCATGTACTAATAGGCAAATGATGCCTAAGGATTTTTGAAATTTTTGAAACTCAAACTTGATTTTTTTATTAAAATATGTCGTTGACTGGTTGATTGATTTTCCAGATAGGTAGGTTTGTTGTAGTTAAGAAAAACAAGTGATTAGGATATTAGGATAATTGTACCAATGAATATTTCATTTGTCAATCTGATAGGATAGAAAAACTAATAGTGGGATACTGATAGGTAGGATTGATTGATCAGTGTGAAAATTGATAAATAGATAACTGATAATTCACTCTCAAGCCCTAGAGACATAAACAAATGGTACTAGGTGTGATTTCTTCATATTTTGGTTCTGATAGGATTGATTAACTTAAAATGATTCACTGATATAGAAAACTGATATGATTCCCTTGATTTTTCCAAATAGGCACATTTTCGTAAACTTTACATACAGACCGTTGCATTGTGGGTTATCGATCTAGGTCAGGCTTTGACCCCAACAGAGTATCGTGTTGTTGAGTTGTGCGTGTATGTGGTTGAACGTGGACCTCTAATCCAACTACACACACAACATGGTCATTACTCACATGATCAAATTACAAGAGAGAGTATGAATTACTCAATCTGAAATCCATCGTGAAGTGACCTGTTGCCTCCTATGTAGATGGGGTGTTTAATTACTCTCAGAACAAGAGCCAACAACCATAAGACTAGTTCTACAATGGAGGATTTGAAAGTGTGAAGATTGAACAAAATGAAATTAAGCTAAGATGAATATGCCATTAAAACTGAGAATGAAGATGCAATTATATTAAGAGCTTGAAAGACATATGAAGTGCAATTTAATCTAAAGTACTTGAAAAGAAATATGAGATTAGCTTAAGCTATGAGCAAATAAGAAAACTAAATATAATGAATATGCAATATTAAACTAAATGAAAATTACACTAAAATGCAATAAAAGCTTTGAATTAATGAAATTGAGACACAAAAATACTATAGTTTAATTACTCTCAAAAATTGCTCCCCTTTGAATGAAGAAATGAGGTTCATTAAATAGACAAGCCCGGGAAGCGAATGAAGAGGTTCTTGATTTGAAACTCTTGACTCTTCATTCCCATTTGAGACAAAAATGCATAAATTACTTAATTAAAAGAATGGAAATTGCCACACAGGGTGACCTTTCGAATATTATGAATTATTAATTCAAAAATGAGTGTCCATTCAAATAACAAGTAATAATTAATTCCTTTTATGTATATTAGCCAAATGGGGTGGGGTTAATTTAATTTAAAGCACTTAGGGCTTTAGAATTAAATTAATTTATCATAGGGGTAATTTAGCTAATAAAAGTTGAAGACTTTAGGAATTAATTTTAATATTTGATTAATGCAATTTAGGGTTTTTTCAATTGACATCAAGTCGAATTAAGTCAGGTAGGAGAGAGAAAATTGCCTAGCAAAGTAGGACTTTGAAGATGTAAAATTGATGAAAATGCACCAAAATTGATTGAATTTATTAGGTGCCAATTTTGGGGTATTACATTTGCCCCTCTTTGAATTGATGTGTGAACAGTACGTTGATTCAAAGAATAGTTTGAAGTGACAGATGATGAGAAATTTGGAAGTCTAGGTTAGGTTTCCAAGACACCGAACAGATCAAAGCATGATTTTCTGAAGTCCAAGTTAGATTGCGAAGACAATGGTCTTGAGAGAAGATGAGAATCAAGGTTAGATTGCCCCAATTCCTAGAATGAGATTCAAATGTAAACTTAGCACTGTCTCCAGAATTAGGGTTAGATTGCCCCAATACGAAGCTCAGCCCTCCGAGATCTGGGTTAGATTGCCCAGATAATGGTCTAAGAGAGATTTCGAGAGCCATCTCTAGAACGAAGCTTGAATCCCAGGAATTAGGGTTAGATTGCCCCAATACCTAAAAGATTTTGAGAACCATCTCCAGAATGAAGCTTGATCCTCGAGGATCTAAGTTAGATTGCTCAGATACCTAAAAGATAGATGACCAAATAGCAAGATGTGAGGCACTGAGATGCCCCTAGTAATGAGAACTAATGATTCAGATCAGACTGATTCAAGAATTGATTCAACAAGATTCAAATGATGTAATCATCCTGCCCCCTCGAGAGTGAAATCAAAAGATGACATATCAGAAGGACGATTGACAACAAGAGGTTGCAGAGCAAAAGCAATTAGACTAGATTCGAGAAGCTACAAAAGCAAATCGGAGCAAAGCAGAGGGCTTGTTGACCAAGTTTGACCATGGTTGACCAAATTTGACTAGAGTTAACTTTGATGAAAAGAGAAAAGATCTTGAGAACATGATGCAAACATGAGGGTCTGGCAGGAAGATGACGCCAGAAGGCTGACTGCACTAGCATCTGATCCCAAAAGGGTCCCAAAATTTAAAACATGATTTTCAGCTATCTAGAGATGTCAAATTTTGATTTCAATCCCAAAAATGGATTCAAAGAAGTTGATTTAGCCAAGGGTGCAATTATTGGGCAAAACGGAGCACTTTTGAAAATTAGGTCAAAAGCTATATAAGGCCCAGAGGGGTCATTTTCAATTCATTATTCACCTTTGTCTTCTTGTGATTTTGAGCTCTAAGAGGGAAATGGAGGGTCTTCCACTGCATATGCATCAATTTGAGTGCTCTCGATGACACACTTGGCTAGCGGAGTATGACGCACCTATAAGTAGTTGATAAACCTCCTTGCATTTCAATTTGTACCACTTTTTAGGTCAATTTAGGATGATCTAGCATAGTTTTAGGTCATGTTCTTCCAATCTCGCATGAGGAAGTAGTTTCCTCATGCCGGCCTAGATCTCCCTTCGCATGAGAAATTAGTTTCCTCGCACAAGTTAGGTCTTCTTCACGTAGGCTCTGTCTGGAAGCTCGCACTAGCTGAAAGTTGGTCCTATGTGAGATTTCTCCTGTTCACGCAAGGTCAAGTCCTGTCTTGTGTGAGGAAATAGTTTCCTCACGCGAAAAGTAACTATAGATTTTGAATTTTTTTGGTCAAAATTTGTCAAATTTACGTAAAATTAGCCAAGTAGAGCATCGCAGAGTCATGTCTAGGATAGATGCCTTGTTGTATTTGTTGTTGTTGTGTTGAAAACCATCATGTTGAGATACTAATCCAATGTGGTCGCTTGCTTTGTAGGTTGACTTCCCCAACATTGCCTTCAGGACACATCATCCCGTTATCACCACATTAGTGCAGAGACTGACAGATGCAGAGAGTACTCACATTGAGGGACTTAGCTTGGGATACTTGCGTAATCTACCTAACATTTGGGTAAATCACGGTCTTCTTGGTGCACTTGTAGAGCATTTCCATTCAGAGATGAACACTTTCCACTTTTCAATGGGGGAGATGACTGTGACTCTAGAGGACATATACAAGATTCTACAGATACCTGTCCATGGTGCTCGAGTAGAGTATGACACATAGTTGTGGCAGAGTACAGTAGCCTTGAGGACTATCTTTAGGGATGATCTAATGATGGTCTGGGCCATCTCATGGGAGGATCTGACGCATAGATATGGCGATGCTCATCCATTAGTCATTGTACTTGTGATGTTCTTGACCTACTACCTTGTTCCCAATCAAGGTCAGTATGGTCTAGAGTGCGGCTGGGGGATGATGCTGCAGAGGATGTTGGCCAGACCAGCAGTTAGATTTAGATGGGGTGAGTTCATGCTCACATAGATGTACCATGAGCTCCATGAGATCATGTATTGGGGTGCGAGGATGATGGTGGTAGGTGTCTTCATCTTACAGATATGGGCCTAGGAGCATCTCCCTATTTGCAGGCCCATCTTCCATGATACATGGCAGCATCTTGAGCCTTATATTTATAGGTACGCAAGCCTGATGACTTAGCCTCTATTAGGTAAGATGGAGCAGTGGACAGGACAACTAGATGACATGGCAGCTATAGTCTAGAGACCTTGGGTGGCTACTGAGCCATGGGATGATGCTTGGAGAGAGCTTTCACATATGTTTGTTTCACATCCACTGATTAGATGGAGTGTCACTATTATTGAGAGATTCCTTGTTACACGCATCCTATGCTAGTTTGGTAGGCAGCAGGATATATCACATGAGTACTGCCCCTATTTCTGCTCCACCGATGAGGAGAAGAAGGGGTGGCACATGAGACTAGATCTAGGGTAGTGTGTGATAGAGGCATGCATTCCAGCTGCACAATGGGATTATATGGTGGATGTCACCCATGTAGGGGTAACGCCTACATACAGGGACCAGTTGATTGCACGTCCTCCAATTCACAGATCCTATTGGTATGGGAGCATAGTAGCAGGCACCAGATCAGTAGCCACCAACCCAGTAGGCACCAATTCAGTAGCCTGCATAGCAGCAGGTTGCACAGCAGGGATAGCAGCAGAGAGTGTTGAGACCATGAGCAGGACAAACTAGCATCCCTGCTAGGACTATGGGCTCAGATGCAGGAGCTGGGACCAGTGGGGCCTAGTAGAGGTCGACTAGGTAGTGGATAGGTGATATGTCACATCAGGCACCACTAGATGATGATACCAATATGCCTGATATTCTGGCAGCAGTAGGTACACCACAGCTACAGGAGGCTCTCAAGAAGAGTCATGAGAGAGTTAGATAGGTCTAGCAGGAGCGAGATGACTATCACACTCGAGTCATCAGAGAGGAGACCCAGGTAGCTAATAGGGATGTTGAGATCAGGCAGCTATGGGAGGAGCTAGCACGCTCAAGGATTGAGACAAGATACGAGGTTGCTCAAGCAGCATATTACTATGCAGCTTACTATGGGGTCATGTCAGATCTATCAGAGTAGGTACCACCATTTACTGATTATGCTGGAGCTCCGCAGGCACCTCCACTAGAACCTCCATAGGCACCACCACAACAGGACCACAGGCACCCCCATAGCAGGCATCTCCATAGTGGTTGATGCCTCTTCCACAAAGACCATTGCCACCACCTCCTCTAGGTGGTGTAGGACCTAGCTAGCACATTTTCATATACTTTGTACATTGTAGCCCATTTTTTATACTGTGCTCGAGTAGCACCTTCTCTTTTTGTACATGACATTGTTCGAGATATATATGAGATCGACAGTTTTGATATCATTGTACTTGTTAACATATTGCTTTGATATTGATGTTTATGAGATGTTTCTATATGCTTAGATGTATGGATAGAAATGTATGAAATGCACATGTTTCCTTTTATGAATATGAATATGCACATGATTTATTTTATGATGATGTAATGTGACATGTAGTGATCGATGGATAGAATGTATGCATATGTGTAATGTATGATTTGAGTTATGCTTATAGTGGATGCACATGTATATGTAGATGTAAATGAATTTATGAATGAAAAATGAAAATGAAATGAAAATGCAATGGATATGTAATGTATATGGTACTAATCATCTCATGCAGGATTGTTGCAATATATGACAGGTACTAATCAAAAAGATTACGTTTCAAAGATTGAGAGCGAGGACCGGACACTTGTGCAGCCAAGATGAACCTAGGACAAAAGATGAGAACCTTTGGTGAATAGAAAGCAATCAAGAGAGTAATGAAATATCATCTCAAATGCAAGCTTAGCATGAAGATGCAAGCCTAAGCTAAAATGCAAGCCTAGAATGAAAATGCAAACCCTAGGACTTGGTTGTTGGACTCATCATATTTATCATCATCAAGTTCATTTAAGCACGGGACAATCACAAGATGCCATACAATCCTCACTAACATTACAATAATGAGAATATGAATATGAAATAAGTCTTAGATTTTTCGGATTGAGGTGTAAGCATTAAGGCACAAGAAGCCAGAATGACCTGAACACCTATTCCTTTTGATTTAGCAAGTTAACATAAGCATCAAAGCACAATTGCTAGAATGACCTAAATGTTGCTTGTGAAAAAACACCCCAGACACACAAGAGTTCCTTCTTTTGCCAAAGAGTGCTCGCAGTGACCCTTACGTTCACTTAGCAGGACGAGCATTAGCAATTTTACTTGTAGCAGAAATAAGTCACTCAAAATAGACAAGGAGAAGAACCAACCTCACCAAAGCATCCATGTAAAAGGAGTTGAGGTACGCATGGCCATCCAATATGAGATTAAGGCTCTTACAGATGGACACCCCTCTTATGTGAATTCATTGGATTATTGGAACTAAACCAGCAAACAGAAAGCCAAGAAAAGATCATGCCCCCAGTCTTCACGTTTCTCAGTCAAGAAAGATGTCTTAGATTCGCTCGAGAGGAAATGATAAAGCAAACAAACAAACAAGAAAAGGAAAAGCTCAGCATGCTTTAGAGGAACACAAAGTCAATTTTAGTTTTAGTTTATGTTTTTGTTTAAGTGGATTGAAGTCAAATCAGAAGCGCACAACGTTTGAAGCCTCGACAGGATAGCGACAGCAAGCAGATGCAGTGGGAACCACTGGTGACCGTCATGGGAGACAAAGTCTCAAGAAGATATCAGAGTGTGGACCAAGCATCAGTAGGTGAATGCAGTGAGAACCACTAGTGATTGATACAAGGAAGATTCTTAAAAGAGAGAATAAAGTACGAGTGAAACATCAATAGGCAGACGTAGTGAGGACCACTGGTGACTGATGTAAGGAAGAGATCCCAAAAGAGAGAGGTTCAAAGGAGAGCTAAGTATCAGTAGGTAGGCACAGTGAGAACCACTAGCGACTGATACATGAGAGATCCTCAAGGAGAGAGATCTCAAAAGTAGCTAGGCATCAACAGGAAGACACAGCGAGAACCACTGGTGACCGATGCACAAACAAAACTTTCAAAAGTGATAGGACAATGCCCCCTAGACCAGGAAGGCGCCCCCAAGTGTGAACCAGTTCCAATCCATGAAGAGTCAAGGAAAATCTTGAAGACAACTGAAGGCAAGTGCATGAGCTAGCAAACCAAAGCGGGAAATGAACTAAAAGCAGGAAACAAACTAAAGCGGGAAAGCGGGAAAGAAAACTAAGGTAGGAAAGCAAAGAGACTAAAGTGGGAAACTAAGAGCCAAGTGATGCTAACATGAGATGTAGCTTCAGGAAACAAGAGGTGCCTGTTTACTAGGTTTTCAACATCTTGGCAGAGATTCTATTTTTGCTACCATGATGCCTGTTTACTAGGTTTTCATCAATGGCACATTTTCTTATTTTTCAATTTTTTTGTACTTTTCTCTTTTTTCTTTTTTCTTTTTTGTATTTTTGAATATCTCATTTTTTTTGTATTTTTTCAATTTTCAATTTTTTTTTATTATTATCAAGGCACTTATTTACCAAGTTTTCACCAAGATAATGAATACATCAAAGTGCCTGTTTACCAGGTTTTCACTAAGATGATCATTTTTTTAGGACATTTTGCAATTTTTAGGATTTTTTGCAATATATCAATTTTTTGGATTTTTTCAGGACCAATAAGTATGTACATGAGCACATGAGCAATGTCTCAGCTATAGAATTTCTTCAAGTGAAGATCATTGATAGGCTCTTTGAGTTGTTCTCCTTCAGTAGTGGAGAGTCGATAAGGGCCAGACCCAAATGCTGCAATAATGACATACAGACCAAGCCAGTTTGGTTCAAATTTCCCTTTCTGGACTCGCTGCTGCTAATGTTTGGGGTTCTCTCTCAGGATGAGATCACCCACTTGGAATTCTCTTTGTCTAACTTTCTTATTGTAAGCTTTAGACATCCTCTTTTGGTATGCTCTTAGATGATCGAATGCCACCTTCCAACATTCATCAAGTAACTCAAGCTCTTGAAGTCAGGATATTCTATTTTCTTCATCAGTGATGAGGCCTCTCAGAGAGATTCGCAATGTCAGAATCTCAACCTCAATAGGCAATACTGCTTCTGCTCCATAAACCAAGGCAAAGGGAGTGGCCTCCATTGGTGTTCGGATACTTGTTCTGTAGGCCCACAAAGCTGAATTAATTTGGAGATGCCAATCTCTACTAGATTTATGAACTGTTCAATGCAAGATTTTCAGAATTGTCTTATTAGAAGCTTCTGCTTGTCCATTACCCTAAGGATAATAAATAGATGACCAATGCTAAATAATTCTGAATTTGGTGCATAAGTCTGTCAGGTCCTTATATTTGAATTGTCCCCCTTTGTCAGTGATAATAGATGAGGGTATACCATATCTACAAATGATATAGTTTAGTATAAACATAGCAATAGTCTTGCCATCAGCCACAGCTAGAGGCACTGCCTCAACCCACTTGGTAAAGTAATCAGTAGTTGTGATGATAAAATTGTGCCCTCTTGAAGAAGAAGGATGTATTTGACCAACCAAGTCGAAGGCCCATTGTTGAAATGCCCAGAAACTAATGAGAGGACTAAGCTCATTAGCAAGAACATGAATCAGATTCCCATGAAATTGGCATTATTTGCAAGTCTTGGCATATTGAATAGCTTCTTTTTTCATGTTCGGCCAATAATAACCAGCTCTAATAAGTTTCTAGGTCAACATCAGACCACTAGAATGAGACCCATAGATACCTCTGTGTACCTCAGCTAGCACACATTTGGACTCATCAGGTTGTAAACACCTAAGGAGGGTACCCTCTAGACCCTGTCTATACAAGTCATTTTCTATGAGGACATACTGTGAAGTAGTATGAATTAGGTGATGCTTTTCATTCTGGGTATAGGAGTCTGGAATGATCTAGTCATGAAGGTAGAAAAAGATATGGTGGTAGTGGGATGAATCATGTCCAATGACTGAATAGATCATCCTGGATTCAGGAATATCATAGGCAAGGTAGTGTAATGCCTCCACTAGGAATTTGTGTCTGAAGTCATTTTCTAGCATTTCTAACATTGAAGCAAGAGTGGCCATAGCATCAGCTGCTTTATTATCGGCCCTTGGAATCTGCTAGAAAGAAATGTGTGCAAAGTATTATTTCAGATCATCCACCATTCTTTTGTAAGGTATTAGTTTTTCATCTTTCATTTAGTAGACATCGTTGACTTGATTGATGATTAACTGAGAATCCCCAAAGACCTTGAGCTCATCCACATGCCATTCAAGGGCTATCTTCATTCCATTAATGAGAGCTTCATATTCAGCTATGTTGTTTGTGTAGGGAAACAACATTTTATATGCTTTTGGCAATGAGTATCTTTGAGGTGTAACAAATAGAATGCCTGCACCAGATCCTTGTTGAGTGAATGATCATTCAAAGAACATGCTCCAAGATTGATGTGTGAGAAGCATGATGGATTCATCTGGGAATTCAATACTCAAAGGCTAGTGATCTTTCAAAGGAGCTTCCGCTAGCTGATCAGCAATTGCTTGTCCCTTAATTGCTTTTCTTTCCACATACTCAATGTCAAATTCACTAAGTATCATCACCCACTTTGCTAATCTACCGGTGAGGGCAGCATTGCTTAGTAGGTACTTTAGTGGATCAATTTTTGCAATAAGCCTTATGGTATGAGCTAGCATATAATGTCACAACTTCTAAGAAGCAAATACCACTACTAAACAAGCCTTCTCAATGATAGAATAATTCATTTCATAGGAAACCAATGTTCTACTGATATAGTATATGGCTCTCTCTTTGTTGTTCTGATCTTCTTGAGCTAGGAGAGCACCCAAAGATGTGTTTGTTGCTGAGATGTACAGTATAAGTGGCTTCCCATGAATAGGAGGCATCAATATAGGTGGATTATCAAGACACTATTTTATTTGAGTAAGTCCCTTGTCACATTCCTCATTCCATTCATAGGTCACATTCTTATGCAAAGTTTTAGTAAATGGTTGTGACTTGTCGGCCAACTGTGAAATGAAGCATCGGATAGATTGTAGTCTTCCTTGTAATCCTCTCATTTGACTGATATTCTTGGGTGGAGGCATGTCCATAATAGCTTGCACTTTTTTAGGATCAACTTCTATGCCTTTATCTAAAATGATATAACCCAACAGTTTCCCAAAAGTAACACCAAAAGCACATTTCTTTGGATTAAGTCTGAGACTAAATTGTTCCATGCAGTCAAGAATAGGACCCAAATATGTGAGATGATTTCTTCGCTACATACTTTTGGCTAAAGTATCATCCACATAATCCTCCATCATTTTATGCATCATATCATGGAAAATAGTATTAATAACTCTTTGATATGTTGCTCCAGCATTCTTAAGCCCAAAAGGCATGACATTCCAGCAAAAGGTTCCCCAGGCACATGTAAAAGTGTTCTTTTCTTGATCTTCTGGCACAATTTTTATTTGATAATAGCCAGAAAATCCATCCATCAAGGAATACATCTCATATCCTGCTATCACATCTACTATCATATCAATATTAGGCAGTGGGAAGTCATCTTTTGGACATGCCTTATTTAGATCTCTGAAATCTGTACACACACGAATGGATTTATCATGTTTAGTGACTAGAATAATGTTTGAAATCCATTCTACATAATTGATAGTTCTTATGAAACCAGCCTTAAGAAGCTTTTCTAGCTCTGCTTTGACCAAAAGTGCTACGTGTGGATGCATCTTTCACAGCTTCTGTTTAATAGGTTTGATACCTGGTGCGATGGAAAAATGATGCATGATTAGATTGGGGTCTAATCCAGGCATGTCAGAGTAGGTCCATGCAAAGTTTATTTTCTTTCTCTAAAAGAAGCTTGTGAACTCTTCTTTTTCTTCAGCAGACAATGATTGTGCTAGATGAATAATTTATGGAGCAGCCTCTGTACCCAAATTTACTGGCTGTGTCGGCTCAATCAATACTGATGACCTCTCTTGAAAGTGGCTTGGAAGTGTATCAAGTATCTCATCCTTGGGTGCCTCAAAGAGGTTTTCACCTTCAGATACATCTTTTATTTTTACTATTTTTGGCTCTGATACTGCCACAAAGTGGTTTTCACCATCAGAGCATCTATTTTTTATTCTTTTAATTTTTTGACTAAGATACTTGATATCTACCTCTGTCATGTTGACATTGCTTTCACTGGTGGAGGACATCACAGGTTCAATATCATGGAGGTAATAGGCTAGATCATAATCATTTTGGAACATTAGGACTTCATTGGATGCGGGATGGGAGTTCCAGTTTATCAGATCGGGATGATAGAGAGAAAGAGGAGTAGTGACTGGTTCAACTACGTTCATGGTATAACCCTCAAAAGCATTGACAAGAAAGTCAAGACCTAGAGCGATCTCATCCAAAGGAGTGTTTGAATCCCTATAAGACCTTATGTCAAAATTAGAGGACACGTTAATACTAGTGGCGTCTAATTTGTGCAGCCTAGTGCTAGACCCTTCACCTACTTTGAGGAGTCTTTCATACATGTGAATAGTATCTATGTCTACATCATAGGTAGCATCAGACAAAGAGTTGAACTCATATTCATGTGAGTTAGTACTTGATGTGGGAATTTCATTAGCAGCATCATCAGACTCATTATTATCCTTTGTGGCATTAACAACTTGCCGAAGTTGTTCTTGTTCAAAATACTTTTAAAAATGTGGTGGCCTATATCGTTCACCTTGAAAATTAGGATCATCATTTAGTGTTGCTTTCCATTCCTCATATGTGAATTGATATACTGAAGAAGTTTTATCAGAATCATTATCAGTATCAATATCTATCTCTACCATATGGATAGGTATGATAGGCTCATCAGGTTCTGCAAAGAGTGCTGCAAGATCTAGAGGAATAGGATATGGAAATGTATCTTCATCAGAGCTAGCCTCTGGATTCATTTCTGGAGTGACATCTTCAATTTCTTGTTCAGATTTAGATTCAGGCTCAGGAGCTGACACAAATTTCTTGGTCCCCAAATGAAAGGGAGTCTTTTTAAAGCCTAAGCCACTAGTATCTTTTGTGTGGTGGCCTGTAGCTTCAATGGGTTTTAGTAAGCCATTATCATTCTTTCCTATAGGACCACTTTGTAAGGAAACTCAGGTGTGGAAACAGCTTCCTACACTAATCTCTAAAGGAAAGTATTGTGCAAATTCTTTTAAATCCTTACAATTTCAGATTCGTTAACTACTTTAACAATGATATTGCAGCCATATACCATGCATACAGAAAATAGAGAATGACACAATGATTTACCCTGGGGAAACCTTTCAGTAAAAACCCCAACACTCCAAAACCTAGACAATGTATTAATCAAAACTATTACAGTTTACAATACACTTGCAATGCAAGCTCTTTCAGAAGATTTTCAACTCTTGAAGACAAATCGTGACAACATAAAAACATTCCAACAATACACAAACTTCACCTCTCTTCACAACCCTAAAAAATGCTTATATCATGCACTTCCCTTTTTAGGGCAACTTCCAAAGATAGTCGTATTAGGGTTTTACCATTCTCTAAGAAAATAGGAACCCGAAATTTTTTTTTGGGGCGATGCCCCAAACCCCATGATTGGGGAAGAGTGTACAGTACTCAACTTTATCAGTTGCCACATGTCTTCACCCATCATTGAATCTTCTAGACATAGCTCTTACATGTCATAGGAATCTGTCATAACCATTTTAGCCATGATCTCCTTACACACAATTCAAGATGTCAACACATCAAGTGGAGTGACACATCAACATGCCAACTAGACATGTACACTCACACTTAATTACATTATTTGCAAGAAATACATTTTACAAAATAAATAATAAGAATAGGAATTATCCAAGGTTGAGACACCTTATTCCTAACACACTTCCCTTATAACCAAAGTGCTTCATGATCTTGAAGGCCTCACTATATGGTTCTTTCTCTAAATCTAGAGATGGAGTAGTTGTTTCATCTATTTCTTTTCCCTTATAGATCCAAGCTCTAATAGCTCTCTCTTCATCCTCATCTTCTAAAGGCGTAGAGGCCCTTACAAAGGCGCCATCATAAACTATTTGAGGAGGAGCATTAGAAAGTTTGTTATTCTCGGATGGTCTCCCATAAGAGCGTGGAGATAGAGGTAGAGCAACAAGTGATAACATAGGTTCAATTCGGTATTCTCCCATGCATGTATCCTTAAGTCTCAAAGTTTGTTCCATTTCCTTTAGCTTAGCATCATAAAACTCAGTGGATTATCTATTTGCTGGAACAAAGCTATCTGTAGATTGTGCAAGAGTGTTACAAGAGAAATTGGTATTAGCAAGCACAGTGACTTCCATCCCATGGAATGGGAACTTAATGCATTGATGGTACATGGACGGAATAGCCTGCATCTCATGAATCCAAGACCTACCCAACAAGATATTGTAGGAAAGAGGAATATCGAGCACTTGGAAAGTAACATCTCTTTCAACAGGACCTACACAAATAGGTAGCACAACTAAGCCTTGGGACTTGCGTTCTTCCTCATCATAAGCTTTGATGGTAATCTTTTTGTGAGGGTCTATACAATTCTCATCATAACCTAGCTAAGCGAGTAGTTTAGTAGAACAGATATTTAGACCAACACCATTGTCTATGAGCACTCAGCGGACATGCTTAGGGCCTATCATGACCTCTATATGCAAGGGAGCATTATGCGAGTGACTCAAAGAGTGATCATCTTCTTTAGAGAAGGATAGATAGTGAGGTGAAGTCAAATAACCCACCATAGATTGGAACCGGTTGAGATCAAGATCCTTTGGAATGTTTGCCTCAGCAAGGGCCTTATCCAAAATCTACCTGTGAGAAAGTGAGATCTTCAACAACTCAAAAATGGTAATCTGAGTGTTGGTTCACTGGAGTTGATCTAAGATGCTATAACTAGCTGAGCTAGCTGTAGGAATAGATTTCACATTCTTGTTAGCAGGGCCAACAATAGTCTTATCTATAATTTTCTTTGGAGCAGATGTGGAAGTATCTGGTCTCTTATCCGTAGTTTGTTTTGGAGTGGATGTAGAAGTATCGGGACCTTTCAAAACAACTCTTCCTTGTGATCGAGTGACAACATTAGCACAATCTTGATATTTTTCAGATTCAGATGAACGAGACACAGAACTATGTAAGATAAAAGGAGTCTTAGATTTGGGAGCATCACCACTCTCTTTGGAAGTGATCATGTCACAATACTCTATCTTGACATGTTTGATCATACCAATAACATTGTCATTATTAGTGTACGTGTAATTGACTTTAGTATTGGTATTCTTGGCATTTGAAGACTCACCCTTCTCATGAGGAGGGAAAGGATCCTTAAAAGCTTGATGGTCTGAATTCTTATTATGGTTCTCCACAAGGATGTCACCATTGTCAATGAGATCTTGAACTTTATGCTTCAGTTAGAGACAAGTATAAGTCTTATGACCAATGTTTTGGTGATAGTCACAGTAAGCATTATCATTCCACCAATGAGGTCGTGGTTGTGGGTCATAAGTACACTTTTCCAAAGGAGTAAGAACTTGATTCTCTATAAGATTTTTATAGACCACATCAAGAGGCTCTCCCAAAGATGTGAATTTATGCTTGGGTTGAGAGGCCCAAGGTTTGTTCCTAGCAAATCTTGAAGTTTGCTGATTATTCGTTGTGGTCTTTTCGACAGCCTTAGCCACTTGTATACTGGAAGTAAGATTAAAAGTAGGCTTTGAAGGCTTTGTGGTAACATTATCCACCACTCCATCATTTACTATATCTCTATTCTTATTGACAGTCTTTCCTTTATCCTTGTTTGTAGAGAATCCTTGTTTATTGTCCTTATTCAAAGTTAATTCTCCTTTCTTGATCATAAAGGCCTCTATTTGCACTGCTTCTTTGATCATACTATCAAAACTAAGAGGACCTTGCAATTGCACTTGGTATCCAAATTCTGGGACAAGATTGTCCAAGAAAATGTCGAGTCTCTCAGACTCTGGTAGCTTGTGAGGACACATCGTACATAATTGTCTCCACCTTTGGAGAAATCTTAAGAAAGATTCACCTTGTTGCAATTTTAAATTGCAAAGATCTCGGATGTTGACCGAATGCTGAATATTATGTGAGTAGTGCTGGAGAAAAAGATTATCCATTTTTTTGAAAGTCTTAATGCCAATAGGCAATCTAGAAAACCATTCCATAGCTGGTCTGCCCAAACTACGAGGAAATAAGTGCATAAGATATGTTTGATCATGCATAAATTCCATAGACAATGCACCAAACTCCCTTAAGTGATCTTGGGGATCAGTTGCACCCAAGTATTTGTCATATTTAGGGAGTTCTACACCTTTGGGAAAAGGTGGCATATGAAGACTTCTGTCAAAAGGGAAAGGACAAATGCTTTCCATCATAAATTGTTGAGCGGGTTTGTCTTTATTCTTTGCAAGTTGACTAATCTAATCTTGCATGTCTCAGACCATCTTTTGCAACTCTACAGTCTCAATTTCTTCTTCCTTAGCTACGAGTGTTTCAACTTGATAGTCTCGGGGTAACTTGGCCCCTTATTTAGCTAACTCAAGGAAGTACTTTTCTTTCTCCTCTAGCAAAAGGATCTCCATCATTTTAAAGAGAACCTTATTAGCTTTGGTAGTGTCTATATCCTATTGAGTTATCACCTCATTTTCATTCCCAAGGATCTCATAAATACTTAGAATTTGATCTTGTTGCTGATCATCTTGGTTTTGATTGAACGAAGGAGGGCGATAGAAATATGTAGGTTGTTGATTGCCTTGAGGATTACTTCAAGATTGGTCATCATTGTGGGACTGATTTTGGTCATGTTGAGATTGACCATGAGGCTACTCATTACGAGGTTGGGCATGACATGGGTCATTAGAGGATTGACCATGATATTGATTATTTTGAGATTGATCAAAGGTTTGATTGTACTTGCCTGGTTGGAAGTCAAATGGATCTCCCATCTTGTCATAGACTTGCATAGTATATGAAGACTTAGCAAAGTGATGTGAATGAGATCAAAAGGGTGTGGCCAAGGTAATCTTTGGTGAATGAATAGGATCAAAATATTTACTAAATTCACATGAGAAAATATTGTGATTAGTGTCAATAGATTCAACAATAGGAGTATTCTCAGTAGGATCAACAGGTACCATAATAGGATTAGTCTGAGGAAATGGTCTTCCAAAGTTGTGAAACAATGAGTTGTCTTGGAAGAATGAGTTGTCTTGCTCTTGAAATGAGAAACCAGGTTGTTCTTCAAACAACGGATTAAAACACTCTTGAAACACTAGAGGTGATGGTTGAGATGGACTATCTTTTGAAGTATTCAATGAGGAAATCGAGGATATCTCACAAAGCTCAGATTTCACAACAAATTTAGGATGACCCATTTCTTGATTAGGAGGTTCACTTCTACCTTGATCAGTATTTTGAATGGGATAAGTCTTGCCACTTCTAGTCGTGACAGTCATAGACGAAGATGAAATGAGAGAAGACTCGGGATAATGCTAGACTCTATCTCTAAGAACAACGCAAAGGAGATGAAGGCTAGAATAACCAAGATGCGAGATGGACCTGGTATGAATCATCAAAAGAGGTGGCTAGAACAGCTGAGATAAGACTATCGCAACATGAGATACAAAAGGCATAAAGAGATAAGGTAAACCAATGAGAGACAACATGAGTCAAAGAAAAGATTGATCGATTCCTAACTCAAGACAACCAGTTTCTGACAGTGAACAAAAGGAAAGCAGAAAAATAGACCTCAGACAAAAAGTAGATCAGATAAAAAGTCAAATAGTCAATGGCAAATAGGTCTCTATTTTTTAAAACTGGGCTGCAGTCTTGCATGATAGAGTACCAGGCCATGTGAGAGAACACAAACCTTTGTGTGAGAGAACAAAGTCTCACATGAGAAAGTGCTCTGAAGAGTGAAACTTCACGTGGGAAAAGTCCAAAACCTGACAATCTGACATAATTTTTGAGGTTAAAGTTGAATTTTGAGGTACAGCCTGAATTGATGTCTGACAGAAAATCTAGTTTCCTGATAGATTTGAAGAACAATTTAATCAACAATCTCATTTTGGGATTTCAATCATTCGTTTAAAGACACAAAGTTTTAGATCAAGTAGTTGTGATACAAGAAGCAATCATCAATAGACCTATCAAGGACAAAGAAACTTGATAGCATCAAGGGAGTCTTTGTTTAATAATGATTGGACAATGTTTAAGACACGATAACAAACACATAGCTTAGTCCTACAAAAAAATGGTGAGAAGACAAAACCTTTTCCCCATTGCTTATGCGCATACATGCACCTCACACAGCCATGTCACCCCCTAGAGGACGCTCATGTTTTTAGTGTTTCTAAGGACTCAATAGTGTACGTTGAAAGGTTACCCTTGTAGCAGGAGCTACTGTCGCAACCACATTCAAGCATCCAGGTGTATGCCTATGATGGGAATCTATGGGAGAGATTCTTCCCCCTCCCTGCGCAAAGATTATGACTCCTTTTGGAGGTGAACCGGGTAGGCCACTAGCTAAGGAAAGTTTTTAATAGGCTTTTGTTCATGCTAACCTTCGGTGCCCCTTATACAGGGTTGAGGCCTCGTAGCCACACCAACACCTGAAAGTCATACACCACCACAAGCAAGGCTAGGAGTAGCGCTGCTTAGTATAATAGAAGGAGCCTCCTCAAGATGATAGTCAAAGTCTTGAGAAGGAAGCTAACATGGTTTTGGAGTCTTTAGACTCAACAAAATGTTCTTTATTAGAGTGAGGTGGAATCACCAGCAATAGGTGCATTCTCACTTGGGTTGTTCCTGGAGGTTCAACTTCCGGCAAGCACTCTAAAGGTGACACAACTTGGCTTAGATTCAAGGGTTTGATTTTATGTTTCTCTCAAAGAAAGAAGAGCATACTTCTCTACCTCATCACTTCACCCAAACACATCAAGAAGATTCATCACTAAGTTAGCTTCACTCCACCACATCTACAAGCTTTTGGGTTTCTATTTCTCTCAAAGAGAGAAGAGCATAATCCCCTGGCGAGTAGAAGTGTAAAGATTCACTACCTTTCTCCGCTTCCCCAAGAATTTGTCATATTAGTAAGATCATTAGGATTTTAGGTTCATTCATGGTCATCACCTCCATGTAATGAAGAGCCAAATTCCCTACTCACTATCAAAATCCTCATGAAATTTTAATGGAGCCCTATTTAGACTATGTGAATGAAAGCAAGAAACAAACACAACATTTTAGCAAGTCTTCGACTATCATCCTGCAATCAAACCATTAGCATTTTTTATGTTCTTGGTCAAGAATCCTATAGAAAACTATTATGCTATGAAAATAATAGAGAAATAGTAAACAACAGCAAACAGGAAACTATCAGAAATCTGAAACGGGAAAGACAGAAACTGAAAATTTTAAAACACTATATCCAAATCTCGTGTGAGGAAGTACTCCATAGCACATGAGAAAGTACAAGGTTCCATGTGAGGATGCATCAGCTCATGTGAGAGAGTTCTAAAAGGAGTGAAACTTTGTGTGATACACTCTAGATTCTCATGCGAGAATCCATACACAAATAGTATGGACGCACGGCAAAGCTTAAATTTCCTGTCAAAAAAAAAATTAGAATGAGGCCAGAAATTGATCTTTCTACCGCACGATGGGCTCCAAAATGTATGTGGTTAAACGTGGACCTCTAATCCAACTACACACGCAACATGATCATTACTCACATGATCAAATTGCAAGAGAGAGTATGAATTACTCAATCTGAAATCCATTATGAAGCGACCTATTGCCTCCTATGTAGATGGGTTGTTTAATTACTCTTAGAATGAGAGCCAACAACCATAAGACCGGTTCTACAATGGAGGATTTGAAAGCATGAAGATTGAACAAAATGAAATTAAGCTAAGATGAATATGCCATTAAAACTAAGAATGAAGATGCAATTATATTAAGAGCTTGAAAGAGA
Source organism: Chamaecyparis obtusa (assembly GCA_027943335.1). Lineage (NCBI taxonomy): Eukaryota > Viridiplantae > Streptophyta > Pinopsida > Cupressales > Cupressaceae > Chamaecyparis > Chamaecyparis obtusa. The sequence continues at coordinate 43,402 of BSBK01013091.1, forward strand.
CATGAAGTGAAATTTAATCTAAAGTACTTGAAAACAAATATGAGATTAGATTAAGCTATGAGAAAATAAGCAAACTAAATATAATGAATATGCAATATTAAACTAAATGAAAATTACACTAAAATGCAATAAAAGCTTTGAATTAATGAAATTGAGACACAAAAACACTATAGTTTAATTACTCTCAAAAATTGCTCCCCTTTGAATGAAGAAATGAGGTTCATTAAATAGACAAGCCCGGGAAGTGAATGAAGAGGTTCTTGATTTGAAACTCCTGACTCTTCATTCCCATTTGAGACAAAAATGCATAAATTACTTAATTAAAAGAATGGAAATTGCCGTACAGGGTGACCTTTAGAATATTATGAATTATTAATTCAAAAATGAGTGTCCATTCAAATAACAAGTAATAATTAATTCCTTTTTATGTATATTAGCCAAATGGGGTGGGGTTAATTTAATTTAAAGCACTTAGGGCTTTAGAATTAAATTAATTTATCATAGGGCTAATTTAGCTAATAAAAGTCGAAGACTTTAGGAACTAATTTTAATATTTGATTAATGTAATTTAGGGTTTTTTCAATTGACATCAAGTCAAATTAAGTCAGGTAGGAGAGAGAAAATTTCTTAGCAAAGTAGGACTTTGAAGATGTAAAATTGACTAAAATGCACCAAAATTGATTGAATTTATTAGGTGCCAATTTTGGGGTATTACAGTGCGGTCTGAGTTTCTTGCTTGATATCCCACGGTTCCATTTGAACCTTGGTCTCCTGATAGTTGTGGAAGAGATATGTCACTCTGACCACAATACTTTCCATTTACCTTTCAGAGAGATGATGATCATGCCAGAGGACGTGTATCGATTGTTGTGCATTCCTACTCGAGGAGAGATTGTATACTATGAATCAGTTTATGATAGTACAATATGCAGATGGGTGTTCAGAGATAACACCATTGATGATGATACTATCACATGGGTGTAGTTTTCTTCCTTTCCCACTTTTCCAATAGTTCTAGGTGCTTTGATTGGTGGATTACTGCTTCCCAACCGATGAGGTTGTGGTTTCTCTATTGGATGGGGCTGGATTCTAGAGGATTTGCTTGCGTAGCCTCAGTGGTTTGATGGGGTTCTAGCATCCTTGCATAGTTATACCACTATTTGCATGAGGTGGTGTACAGATCTAGCACTTCTTTGTTAGCAAGGGCAATGATTCTTCAATTGTGGGTGTGGGAGCATCTTCCCATCACTAGGCCAGTGTTAGATCAGATCTGTCGGTGAGGTTTCCCTTATGCTTTTCTATATGGTGGCATGGTTTTCCAGCATCATCTGGGCAATTTAGAGTATTAGCGTCAGAGGATTGATGACATGGATCAGGTCCTCTGGAGATCTTCTCTATTTTGTGAGGGTTGGAGGGAGGATGATGATGAGCTCCCGTATATGTTTTCTCCCCACTGTTCTCATCATGTTCGAATCAAACTCATTGGTTAAAGAGGGCTCAACCATGTTTAAGTATTGGGTCATTGCTTGGTCATTTGGGAAATAGAGTAAGTCACTTGGATTGGTTAGGTCCCAATCAATAAGGTCCAGATGCATCAAGGATAGAGATTCATTTGGTAAAGTGTCATCGGCTAGAGTTATGGACATGACCTCATTGGATAGTTCATACATTGTATCATTAAGGTCAATGATGTGAGCTTCCTCGAGATAGTCCATGGAAGAAGGATCAAAGTCCTCTTCACTTGAGTCCTCAAATACTTCTCCAGGAGAGAAAACATGCAGGGAAAACCTACCATATGAATCATCCCACCACGAAGATATATAAGGTTCACCTACCCACTAATAATTATGTGCTTTCCCTATGAGAGATTCTTGTGGATCCTATTGTATGTGTGTAGGAAGTTCCTTCGGATCTGCACTAGCTTGAGTATTGTCCTCTAATACTTCCATGGGAGAGAATGCATGTGGGTTAAAATTAACATTCAAATCACTTTCCCACGAAGGTACCCAAGGTTCCCTTACCCTTGGTTGATTAATAGGTGCTTGTCCTATGTTGAGTCCTTTTATATCGGGATCTTCATTGCCTTGATTTTTTTGCCTAGGAACATTACCATAAGCATGTATTGTGACAACCTCTTTATCATGGCATGAGTCATCAGATAAAGTAACCCACTCATAGTCTCGGGAATCATCGCTATCAACATTGGATTCCACCATGCTCACTTGTGGATAGGAATCATGCATGGGGCTGGAGCTTTCCCCTTTGTGCCGGTAGCCTACCCCTGACTTTTCATCTTTTGACTTCCAAGAAGGTTCAATAGGCACTAGAAAACCTCTATTTCTTTTGCCTAAGGGTCCTCTTCCCTTATATCCCATTTTTTGCACTATTTCAAACCCTTTTCCATATTGATTGGTTTGAATGTTAATGTGCTAAATCCTCTCTGTAGGAGTATTTGAGGTATCATTTTCATCTTGATAAATCCATTGGAGAACTTCATCTTCTTCTTTGTCAAATTTTGCCTTGTCACTTTCTCTTACAAAATAAGAGTTATATTTATGAGGAAGATGTTCCTTGGATGGTTTCCCATGTGCTCTTAGAGATGTAGGTAAGTTGAAAAAGGAAACAAAATATTCCCCTACTCCCTTGGAACTGATTTTACATTGTTTTTCAAATGTATGCATCATCTCACTCATTTTTTTGTAATGGTCCTCTTTAGCTTTATCTTTCTCTTCTTTGGTGGATTTTGAAGGTTCTACCTTTGGTATAGATGCTTTTTCTGAATTTTCATTTGAAGTTGGACCCTCATAACTCACTTTCTCCTTTCCTTTAGTTGATGTAGTTAAGTTAGTTTGAGGAGGATTTTAAGTAGAAGTAGCACTTAATGTTAATTTAGGATTATCCACTTTAATGTCTTCAATGATAGCCATTTGGATAGTCCCTTCTCTGTTATGTGAAATAAATAATTCGTGGAGAGGCTTTAGTGCATTGCAATATTGGAAAGGATTTGAATCCCCTCCAATTGTGATTTCCTCACCCATGTATAGAAATTTTATGCATTGATGATACATGGATGGAACCGCTTGCATCTCATGGATCCACAGCCTCCCCAATAAGATATTATAAGTTAATTTCATATCTAAGACTTGGCATTTTGTGTCCTTTTTGACAAGTCCAACTTGAGTGGGCAATATAATCATGCCTTTTGAGGCTCTTTTCGCTTCATCATAGGCCTTTATGGTAATTCTTTTTGTAGGATCAATGCATGACTCGGATAACCCTATAGATTTGACAAGGCTCAAAGTGTAGATGTTAAGACCAGCTCCCCCATCTATGAGAGCTCTCTTGACCCTATGTCTTTCAATCAAGACTTCTATATGCAATGGTAGATTTTGGGGATGGGTAATGGACATGTCATCATGGTCTGAAAATGAAAGTCAATGGGGCACAATGAGATGTCCTACCATATTCTAAAACTTCTCCTCATCCAAGTTGGTAGGAACATTAGTTTCCACTAAAGCTTTATCTAAGATTTCCTTATGATTTGGTGATAACTTTAATAACTCCAAGATAGAGATTTGTGTTGGAGTCTTTTGTAGTTGATCCACCAAACTATATGGTTTTGTTGTTGTAGCCAGTTGTTTTGCCAAAATTCTGGATTGTGGAGGACCAATAGGTTTAGGATCAACCCCTTGTAGGGTAATCCTTGAAGATTGACCCCTAGTGATAACATTAGACATTTCCTTTTGGGGTTGTTCTTTGATCACAATAGTATTGACAATATGCTCATGACTAGATAAAGTGTTGATGATTTTGTCATAATGAGGAGCAAAATTGACATTGTTGCTGCTTTATTTATTCCCATTGGATGATTCACCTTTTTCATGGTTATAAAAAGATTGTTTAAATGTTGTATGATCTTCATTACTTTGAGGCCCCTCTATAGTGATCATACCATTATCAATTAGGTCTTTCACCATGTTCTTTAGTTGTAAGAAATCATTTGTTTGATGCCCTCTAATTCTATGATATTCACAGTGACTATTCTCACTCCACCAGCTGGGTTTATTTTGTGGTTCATATGGTTGAATTCTAGGTAAATTAATGATCTTGTTAGCAATAAGAGTCCTTAATGCTTTCTTGAGAGGTTCACCCAAAGGTGTAAAGGTCCTCTTAGGGGTTGGTACCAAGAATTTGTTAGATTTGTTACCTCCTTGATTGTTCCCAAAATTGCTACTATTGATATTGTTGTTGTGAGGCACTTTGGGAGCCTAATTTGCATTGTTTACCTGATTACGCATTCTTGTGAGAGAAAAGGGAGTCACTTTTAAATTACTAGAATTGACAACACCATCATTGACCACTCCTTTATTGTTGTTCTTCAACCCAAACCAATTATAGCTGTTAGAAAAGTTCTTATTCTGGTTGTTATGGTTGTTATTGGAGGTATTGTTATTGTAATTCTTATTGTCCTTGTAGAGTTTTAACTCTCCACTCTTAACTAATACGTCCTCAATTGTCACCCCATTCTCAATAAGATCTTGGAAGGTCTTAGGACATTTCATTCTCAACCGATAATTCATCTCACTACTCAAGCTATTGGTAAATATATCCATCTTCTCTTTTTCTGGTACATTCTGGGGATATCTAGAAAATACCGTCCTCCATCTTTGTAGGAAAATTAGGAATCCTTCTCCTTCTTTTTGCTTGGTATTACATAAGGTGATCATTGTGACTTCATGTTTGATATTGTATGAATAGTGTGTCACAAATTTAGAAGCCAGCTCTTCAAAGGTTCATATGTCGGAAGGTAATTTCAAAAACCATTCCATGGCCATACCTCCCAAACTTCTAGGAAATAATCTCATTAAATAAGTGGTATCGTGCATGAATTCCAATCTCAATGCACAAAATTCTCATAGATGATATTGAGGATCCGATGTTCCTTCGCATTTATCATGCTTAGGAAATACTACGTTGATAGGGAATGGTACCATGACTAGACTCTTGTCAAATGGAAATGGACATAATGCTTCTATAGAAAAGGGTTTAGGAGCCCCACTTTGTTTTATCATGTCCAATTGCATTTGAAATAACTTAAATTTTTTATTCATAATATTGATCAAGCTCTCTTCAACTTCTGGTGGTCTAAGTTGATTAACATCATAATCACGAGGGAGTTTAAGACATTTTCAAGCTAGGTCTAGAAAGTGCTTTTCCTTACCTCTTTCCATTGCTTTCTCCATAAGTTTCAAGAAATATGGACTTTGTATAGCTTCACTAACCTTCTCATCAGTGGCATCTTCAGCAATTGGTTCATTACCCCTAGTGTTAGTGTTATCAATTCCTTGAGTGTTTGATTCTATTCATCCATTATTGGTATTACCCTGATCATTTTGGTCAATACCTCCATTGTTGTTATTACCCAAGCTACCGGAGTACATCATGTTGGTTTTCACTTCTTGAACAGGTGGTTCTTGTGGTACTTTTGGGGTGGTAGAAGTATCACTTGGGAAAGGAAGCTCTTGTCTCAGATAAGTTTCATCTACTTGGAAGGTTTTCTTTATGTAATATGATCGATTAAAAGTAGGCATGAACATAAACCACTTGAAAATAGGCTTTTATCTTACTTGTTTGTGGCTGAATCCTTGTGAAATTTTCAAAATTGCTCAAAATCAAGATTTCTGACCAGGTAGGGTATTGGAACAAATAAAATAGCCAAAAGGGTATCTGAATCTGGAATCAAAATCAAATTTTTTTGAAACCCTCAGGAAATGCTCACTGTTTGCCCTCTTTTTTTAATTTTGGGCGTCACTTGCCAATGTGTAGGCATGATTTTAAACTTGATATGCGGTAACTGGAATATTCTCAGGTGGCACTCTGTAGTTGAGTAGGCATCTTTTGCCTATTGGTAGGAATGATTTAAATTTTTCCAGGCATCACTTAAACTGTTACAAGCATGACTTTATTATTTCCAGGCATATTTTTACAAATCATAGGTGTAACTTCTCTATGCACAGGCAGTTTTTCTCTTTGTATAGGTGGCACTTGACATACCAGGTTGTAAATTTTAGATTTTAAAAATTGAAAGATCAAGTCTATGGAATTTTCTTTCTTGAAAATGAAGTACAAATGCAACACACACACATCAAATTTGCACCATGTCCCTAAAACCACACTAAAAGTGTATGTTCTCGGTCATTTTTCACAAGTATTGAACAAGAAAATCTTCCACGCAATCTACCTATAGTCAAATTTGGCTTTTAACATGTTTGGCTCTATAAGGTAGCTTCCTACTTATCAGGATTTAATGAATATTTATGTTCTAAATCATGCCAAGTTCTTTTTTCCACTTACGGGCTTCCCACACGCACAAAAGCATGATTTGGTGCAATCCAAAAGGACTACTAGAGGAAGTGAAGAAACTTGCACATAACCTAGTCACTCCCCTATTAAGGAAGAGTGTTTTTTTTTAGAGTGGGTTGGATAGTACCACGGCTAAGGTGATTGTCTCCCACTTGGGTCGTTCCCTCTCACCGTCCTTGTAAGGAAAATCTCAGGAGGCAGGCCCTCTATTACTCTATTTTAACTAGCATGTATGGAAAAGCAAGAAATTGAACTTAGTCCAACAAGTTTGGGAATTTGGTTCACTTAAAAAGTGAAGAGCATATCTCTATTGTCTTTCTTCATTCCAAACACTTTAAGCAACAATTGTTCTTTTTCAATCTCTTGACAAAGAGATTCTTATAATTGAAGTGTTGGGATAATTCCTTATTTCTATTAAGCTAGATCCAATGAAAGCCACAATCTAAGAAAATGCAAGCTTGATTTGATGAATACCTCTCTTTTGTAGCTAGAAAAGGCTAGGTGCTTTTATGAGATTTTTGGCTTTTTTATTTGCTCACTCACCTAGTGGCAATTGTTCCCACTCCCTCCTCCAACAAGTTAGTCCAACAAAGCCATACAAAATGAGGGAAACAAAAAGGAACAAAGTGCAATTGTCATTAAGTGCATTTGACAAGATTTTTCAAAGGAATTTCAACAACTTGATGCAAGCAATCTTAATCCAAAGTAGGGAATTTATTCTTGTAAGTGTTTAACACTCTAATGTAATGAGCATACAATTTCTCTTCTAACCCCAAACTCTCTAAAATTGCAGCACTATGAATCTTTTTTTCATGCTTAACTTGAATTCTCACCTCTTTTCTTGGTTGTGTGACTTTGCTCTTTGGTTTTTGAACTTTCCTGTGTTTTCTCATCTGTCAGAAAAAAACATAGATAGAGAGTAAGAAACACAAAAATTATTGATTTGACAGCAAATTATAGTAGAAAGTACTAGGCATCATTAGTCATCTAATACACATGATTTAAAGATTAGCAAGCGTAACTTTAAAAATAGCAGGCATGACTTTCCAGTGACTCAAGTGATATTTAAAGATGAGTAGGCGTAATACTTTAAATGCCAGGCATTAAAAGTATTGAAAATTGCATAGAATAAGATATTTAAAGCGGCAATAAACAAATACTAGGTGTGACAGATCACTTTAAATTGCATCGTAAAGATCATCATAGGCGGCAAAAGATAGTGAATACACGGTACTTCTCAGGTCTCAGGCATCGCTTTAGTGTCTCAGGCATAGAAATTTATCTCACAGGTGTCACACTTTTTCTCTCAGGAGTCGGTTAATTGTTGATATGCATCATCATAATAGCCACATGCATCACTAGATTCTTCATACGCGTCATTTCTCCTACTTTCTGCAAAAATTTCTAGAAAAGTGACAACAAAAATACACAAAACTTGATGAAAATGTTAGAAATGAGGCTTAGAGCCCCATGGTGGGTGCCATTTGTGTGTGTATGTTAAACTCCTTCATGGAATTAAGATAATCAACTACAACTCTAAGAAAATACAAAGTAAATTTAACCTAAGAATTGAAATTAACATCCATGGCATCCCATGGTTCTCTAACTAATCTGGTAAGTGAAGCTCTCAGCCTATTCTCCACTAGTGACAAATCTAGAATGAGAAATATGATAGTACAAATGCTTAATCTAGCTCTCAAAATGATCAAATGGATACAAAGATAATTCAAATGCTCTCAATTACTATGAAAATGACTAGAGTAATGATGCTTTGCAAATGAATTTGTAAGATGATTATTGCTCTCAAAATGCCTCTCATTTATAGTAAATTCCCAAGGGTAGGGGGTAGAGTGAATTAATCATGATTTAGTCTTGGTTGAGTCAAAAACTTTGTAATGTTTTTAAATGGGGGGACAATTTAAATGTTTGTCTCAAAGGTTTGGACAAAAGCACAAAAATTGAGTGGATGAGATTCAAAGTTGAAATGTGTGATTGAGATTCAACTATTTTGGAGTGATCAATGTGCTTTTGTTCCTCAATTCTCATTGGTTGCTCAAATTTGTTGTTGAAATATATTAGGATTAATTAAATTCTATTAATTAATTAAATTAGCCATGTAAGGGAATAGGTTCAATTTGATTTTTGATTTAAAAACTATACAATTAACTGATTAAAATCAATTATATAGTGTTTTTTATCCCTTTAAGCTTGTCTTTAATTATTTAATGTCATTATTTGATTTTTCTTTTGATTTTATTATTTTTGTCCAATTTTGATTTAATAAATGTCCATTTTAATTTGATTTGATCCTTTTTTATGAGAATTAGAGCATTTTGATTAAGAATTTGCAATTTTAATGATTTAAAGCACTTGCCCATTTTTTAGTGTCTATAGCAGTCATCTTGCTGATTAGGGATTCAAGAGTAACAAAATTGTTCAATATAGATCTCAATTCTTGAATTTCAGATACTCTAATAGCATACTTGGAAGATAGAGTTCTCAAGATTTTACTTACCACTTCTTCATTGGTCAATGATCCTCTAGCACCTCTGATAGGACTAACAACTTCTTTGATTTTTCTACTATATTGTGTGATGTTCTCATCATCTTTCATTCTCATTTCATCATATTTTCCTTTGAAACTATCAACCTTAGCTTTTTGAACATGTTGATCTCCTCCATAGATAGGTGTAAGTTTGTCCCACATCTATTTTGAAGTTGTATAGTCTTTAATATCATTGAATTCAACATTGGAGAGTGAAGACGCAATCTCTATCATAACCGAGTTGTGTTCCTACTTTTCTTTTATCTCATCAATTGTCAAGGGTCCGACAGTTGGTGGAGTGTAGTCATTTTCCAACAATTTCAGGGCATGTTCTCCAATTCCAAATAGATACAATTTCATTATTCTTTGCCATGTTTAGAAACTTTCCTTATTGAACTTAGGTACCTCTCTCCTATACATCTTCAAATGTCTTACTCAAGTCTTTAAACTTAGCTCTTCAAAGTACTCAGCTCTGATACCAATTGTTGGATTACACAAATGGGGGCTAAATCAATAATCCCTGATCCAAAATAGCTTTAAAATTTTTCACTGATTAACTCGATAGCAACTCAGTAACAACACAGTTCACTATATACTGACAATGGTAAATAAACTATGTCAATCAGTAAAACATTCATACAAATCATTCACAACATGTAACTCCAATATTTAACATGTGTATCATCAAAAAATGGAAGCACTTCCATTTAGGACTAGTTTATTCCTCTGAGTAGGTGGTTTGGGGTCATGTCAAGCACCTTGAATGGGTCTCTGATTGGATCTAGCTTTTTCCCCCTATTTTGCTTCTCTCTCCACTTGTTTCCAGCCTTTTTCTGGTACTCTATCCTAAGAAACTAAGATCTTTAACCTCAGGGTCAAGGTCAACCTCAACCCTGACCTAGGTCAAGGTCGACCTCAACTTTGACCTAGGTTAGAGTCAACCTTGACCTGGACTCTGGGTCCAAAATTTAGATTCTAGAGGTTTCGGGATGTTGGGCTTCGGAAAGTTTTATTTCCCGCTTATGGGTCGGCTGTTTCGGATTTCAGAATGGTAAACTCTTAAATTATATTTAATCTAGGTCCATTTCTAGAGGTTAAGGTTTAAATGGGAATTTAATTTTCCTATGTCGACCTCTCTAAAAGTTTGTGCCCTAGACTAGTATAAAAGGAAGCCTTCCTCTTTCATTTTCATAGATCCACCTTTTCATGATCAAGCAATCTCACAAAGTGAAATCAAGAGATCAAGGAAGCAAGAAGGAAAAGTAAAGCATTCAAGCATTCATTCATCCTCAAGCATTCAAGCATTCATCAAGGAGATCCATTGATAGCCATTAAAGGATTCAATCTCTTTAGAGCCCTCTTGTTGAAGATTTATCCATCCACATTCATTCAAGCTTCTTCCTATTCCAAGATCCATTCAAGATTGGTGTTGAAGATCTAATGCAATTGATTTGAGATATCCTACATACAATTCTACATTCATTTGGAGCATCCATACTTGTGGATTCAAGGACTCAAATCCTCCACAAGAATTCTAAAATAAGCAAGGTGAATAGTTCCATTTACTTTGTTTATATATTACAATTTCAACTATCAAAGTTTGACCAAGGCAAATCCCTCATCCAACAAACAAAACCCTTTTTCTTGTAGGTACAAGTGTGGGACAGTGAATATTAGTACAGATCTGAGTACCCTTTTCGATGAACTTTTGAGATCCGTAGACAGAATTTATGTCAGAGCAGTACAGGTCAAGGATGACTTTTTGGGGTAAGATTATACCCCAGGGTAAGATCTTACCCCTGTCTTGAGGTCAAGGATGACCTTTCTCAAAAAGATAGAAGGTTTCTAGGTTTTCTTTGTTTCTGCATTTCCAAGCCAGATCTAGTTGCAGACTTTCCCAAAACTAAACACAGACACCAGAAAATAGTGTTTTCCATATTTACTCTATTTTGAGGTTAGTATTTGTCTTCAATTCAATCAATTTTCTAATACATACTTTTTATAATGGAATATAAGGTTTTCTTCTTTCTTCATATTCTTCATCGATTGATTCATTTGTGCATTAACCATTCTATTTTGGTTGATCAATTTGGATCTCTCCTTTGGGAATTTGGATTAAGAAATAGATCTTTCATTCCCCCACACACATCCAATACATTTTTGTGCTTCCAATTCCATATCTTACATTTTGGTGAACTTGCGATAGACAACTCTTTCTTTTATGGTGTTAGATCTTGCATGCATTAGACTTCTTTTATGTGTTTGCATCTCATATAAAATTAAAATACAAAAACATTGATTTATTCATACTTTGTGTTTTCCTAGTTTAGTTCATTTTCATTGCATTGGTATATGAGCTTTACTACCTCTAGTCCTACCTATAACATTCCAATTAGAATAAGTCATAGACTTATGGGTGCCTTTGATCCTAAGTCTTCCTCTCCTTTCCTTAGGATCCTGAATGACAATTTGATTCTTCATGATTCCAACCCTACTATGGAGAAAAACTCTTCTCACTCATCTCATGATGAGGATGATGCTTTAAGAGTTCCTCTTGAACAAGTCCAAAAACTTTCAACTAAACTTGATAAAATGGGTAATTGGCTTATTCAAGAAAACCATAATCAAGATTCTATTCAAGCTATAGAGGCTCTTAAGAAAGTCCTTCATGATAATGATCAAGTTGTTAATCCCCTACGTGGTATTACTCATCTTGTGCATTCAAATGTTAAACCTTTATCTCAAGAAGCTCAAGATTTAGGATTCATTCCTCCTATTACTAGTGTGGAACCTTCTTTCATTCCTTTACATAGAATTCCTACTTATACTCCTCCTTTGGTGACTATGATAGTTCCCTCTCTTCCTATGAGTGTTCCTTGTGTGTCCCTTCCTAAATCATAACCTTCTTATCATAATGTTCCTTTTACTTATTCTAATCCTCTTCCAACTATGGTTCTAAGTGTTCCTCTAGTTGTGTCTTCCATTCCTATTGCTTCATACACTTTACCTAGTGTTTCTAATGCTACTATGCCTCCTATTTCCTCTAATGATTCAATAATCATCAGTTTGGCTCAAACTGTGTTATCTTTACAACAAAAACTTTCATCCTTGACTCAAAACAAGTTTAGCATTCCTACACGTGACATGGGAAGTCCTTTATCCCTAGACATCATTCATGCTCATGTTCCTCAGCAAGTCGATATGCCTCATCTTGAGAATTACAATAGTAAGGGAGACCCTATTACTCATGTTAAAACATTTCAAATCCTTTGTAGTGAATATGCTCATGACCACAAGATTTTAGCCAAGTTGTTTTCTAGAACTTTTCATGATAAGGCCTTACAATGGTATTGTTCCTTGCCTCCTTATTCTATTGACTCTTTTCCAAAACTTTCTAATGCTTTTATTCAACAATTTCAAAATAACATTGGTTCGCAAGTGTCCTTGACTGATTTGATGCATTGTAAACAAAACACTAAGGAAAAATTGATTGAATTCATTGGTAGATTTAAGCATTTGTATGCTTAGATTTCCTATCATGTTCCTGATATGGATATTCAACATATGTTTATTTCAAATCTGCAAAAGGATATTAGAGATAAGATTCTGATTACTAAATTTACCTCTTTTCAACAACTTTTTGCAGCACTTCATCATTATCAATTACAAGTGAGTCAATTTGAGAGCAACACTCCAATGGCTCCTATTCCAGTTGATAAGAGTGATGCTACTCCTAATCCAAACAAATTTCAAAAACTCAACAACTATGTCAAGATAAATAAACAAGCAAATGCAGTTGTTGATTAGGTTGTTGTTGCATCCCACAATGCCACTTCTGCATCCACTACTTTTTGTTTGAATCGTCTTTACATTCTATTATGAATAGGTTGTTAACTGCTAATATGATTACTTTACCTCCTATTCGACCTCTTTTACCTGCTACAGTAGCATCCAAATTTTTTGATACTAAAGCATTTTTTCAATATCATTGTCAGAATGGTCATGATACTGAGAAATTTTATTCTTTAAAATATAAGGTCCAAGACTTAATCGATTCTAATGCTTTATCTGTTAATAATTTTGATGGTAGTGGGAACAAATTTGTCTCTCCTCCTAATCAAAACCTTCAAATCTATATGAATCCTTTACCTACACATGATACTAATACCATTGCTCAGCCATGTTCTATGGATATTGTTTATGATTCAAAGATGGATGATCTTAATCACATTGCTAACCATGTGGAGCATGTTGTTTTGTCTCAATCTATATCTCCACCTCAGCCTCAATCTCAAACACAACCTCAAGTTCCACCTTAACCTAAACCAAAACTGTAGCCTAAACTGAAATCTCAACCTAAACCTCAAAAACAACCTAAGAATAAGAGACCTCGGGAACTTTTGATTACCTTTGATGATTCTAAGACTATTAAAGCTCCTGATGGTCCCCTTTACATTGATGCTATGATTTATTAGATACCTACGCGTGGTTGTCTTGTTGATCCTACATCTATATTCAATGTTATTACTAAAGAAAATCTTTTTATGAAAAAATTACAACGTGATTCTTATGATACATCTGATATGTGGATTCAAACTTGTAATGGTTTTCTTTATTCATCATTTGGTTCCATTAACTTGCCAGTTGAACTTCATGGTAAAATTGTGAACACTACCTTTGTTGTTGTTCCTACTTCTGATCAATTTCAAGTTAAGCTTGGTTTGCCTTGGTTTAATGCCATGCATGATGTTGCCTCTCCTATCCATAAGTGTCTTAAATTCATTCATGATGAAGAAGTGAAGATGATTAACCATAGTTTATATCAACCTTCTAGGCTCAAGGATTGTGCTATACTTGACTTATTTTGGCCTTCAATAACTAATGCATGTCCTTCTTGATCTGATAATCTCTTTCACTCATATCAAGCCTATAAGCATCATAAGATTCTCAAGTTAAGCATGCCTCCGATGGATCTTAATCATGGTCTTTTTCCTATGCCTTCCATACCTCCTTTATCTATGGCTTCTAGTTTTGTTAATCAAGCTCCTAATGTTTCTTGTCAGTCTACTGAGGATACTATTAATCCTCCTATAGAAGCTGTGAAGGATCTAGTAGTTGTTCCTCCTAGTTCTCAACATATTTCAAACAAGACAAAATGTAATCAATCTACTAATTAATGTTGTAAGAAGCTTTGTGCTCAAGCTAAAGCTCATGTTTTTTTTATTCAAAATTCTTTACCTTCTTTTGATCAATCTATGCATGATGCGTTAGAAGAAGTTATTGCTAATAATAATGTTAAGATGCAATATTATGATGATCATATTCGTATCTTAGATCCTATTTTGATTAATCTAGATGAAGAATATACTCTTGATGATACTAATGATGAATATGAGACTATTGACATTGACATTGATTTACCTAATAAGCTTTCATCACAATTGACACTTACACCTAGTATCAAACATTATGATTCTCAAGAGGATCCTTGTTTGGAACTGGCTATCATTCCTACTATGTTGGATATAGTCCCTCTTGCGAGTTACCCACCTTCCCTAAATGATATAGAATGAGATGGGGAGAGTAGGCGATGCACTTGATTGGCTTGTCCTTTATGGTAGCTTTTTGTGTGTTTTCTTATTGTACTGTCCTTCTCCCATGATGTGTTTGCTAAATGTTGTTAGATTATTTTATACGACCCTTGTTACTTTGTTGGTGCAAGGTGATAAAGGAATTGAACCTATTGTACTATTCCTCTATATGTATCTTTACTCTTCTATATGTTGTTCCATGTTATGTTGTACTTGTACTATTGTTCGTAAATGTTTCCTTGTGTAGTCCACTTGGATTTATGACTTGGTAGCATTGAATTTTTTTGGTCTCCATGTTTTGGTCCAAAAAGACTCTTCTTCATAAATCTTATGTGTTCTTTCCTCCATTGTGATTGTAGTTCTACTTTCTTTTGGGAATGATGTCAATTCATTTACAATAATATCATATATATATTATCCTATGATCATACTGACCCCACGGTAGGTAGATCCCTTATGTGTTCTATGTATGTTGATGTGTTATTTCCCTTGATTTGTCTTCACTTGGGGGTATCTCGTAGTGGAAACATAATCAGTGGAGTTTTTTATGCTTCTGTTAAAGCCATTGCTCATGTTAAAGTATTAGCAATGACTTTAATGTGGGGGCATACACTCTGCTCACCTGTTGCACACACGCACTTTCAATATACATATATTTTTTGAGGTACTTCTCTCCCTTTATGGATTAGTGACTAATCCTTAAAGCATGGATTTTTATTTTATAGGATCTCTTGATCCCTCCAATTTCAAATTTGATCCCTTAAGGTCGAAGGTGTCCTTAAAACTAGATCTCTTTTGCTTTTGGTTTTACTCTTGTGGAATAGAATATTCCTAAGGGTGAATCTTTGATGGGTTGACTAGTGAGTAGCCACATTCACTAGGTGGTTCAATTCCATATTTCTAGTTATGTCCTTTCCTTGTGTGGTTCACAATGGGACATAAGTTCTCATTGGGCAAGATAATCACACCCTCTCCCTCTCTCTCTTTTCTAGAGATGTCTCTCTTATTTTGATCTTGGAGTTGATGAAAACTTGAGTCCCTAGGGGCTTGTGGATTCCTTTGTCCCTTTGATTACAATAAGATTATCTTTTCATTCTGATCTCCTTTACCAAGAGTTTGCGTCGAGTCCATACTCTTTCTAAAGTGGGGGCTAAATGTATCATCGAAAAATGGAAGCACTTCCATTTAGGACTGGTTTATCCCTCTGAGTAAGTGGCCTGGGGTCATGTCAAGCACCTTGAATGGGTTTTTGACTGGATATAGCTTTTTCCCCCTATTTTGCTTCTCTCTCCACCAATTTCCAGCCTTTTTCTAGCACTCTATCCTGAGAAACTGAGATGTTTGACCTCAAGGTCAAGGATGACCTTCTGGGTCAAGGTCAATTTTGACCCTAACCTAAGTCAAGGTTGACCTTGACTTGACCTAGGTTAGACTTGACCTCAACCCTGACCGTGGGTCCAAAATTAAGATTCCAAAGGTTTCGGGGTGTCGAGCTTCGGAAAGTTTTATTTCCTGCTTCTGGGTGGGCTGTTTTGGATTTTGAAATGGTAAACTCTTAAATTGTATTTAATCTAGGTCCATTTTTAGGGGTTAAGGTTTAAATGGGAATTTAATTCTCCTATGTCAGCCTCTCTAGAAGTTTCTGCCCTAGACTAGTATAAAATGAAGCCTTCCTCTTTCATTTTCATAGATCCACCTTTTCATGATCAAGAAATCTCTCAAAGTGCAATCAAGAGATCAAAAAAGAAAGAAGGAGAAGGAAAGCATTCAAGCATTCATCAAGGAGATCCATTGATAGCCATTGAAGGATTCAATCTCTTTGGAGCCCTCTTGTTGAAGATTTCTCCATCCACATTCATTCAAGCTTCTTCCTATTCCAAGATCCATTCAAGATTGGTGTTAAAGATCTAATGCAATTGATTTGAGACTTCCTACATACAATTCTACATTCATTTGGAGAATCCATACTTGTGAATTCAAGAATTCAAATCCTCCACAAGGATTTCAACATAAGCAAGGTGAATAGTTCCATTTACTTTGTTTATATAATACAATTTCAATTATATTTCAAGGTTGATTCCAAACTAGGGTTTGACCAAGGAAAACCCCTCATCCAACAAACAAAACCCTTTTTCTTGCAGGTACAGGTGCGGGACAATGAATATCAGTGCATATCTTAGTACCCTTTTTGGCAAACTTCTGAGATTCGTGAACAGAATTTTCGTCAGAGTAGTGTAGGTTGAGGATGAATTTTTGAGGTAAGATTGTACCCTGGGGTAAGATCTTACCCCTACCCTAAGGTCAAGGATGATCTTTCTCAGAAAGATAGAAAGTTTTGGGGTTTTCTCTATTTGTACGTTTCCAAGCTAGATCCAGTTGCAGAATTTCCCGAAACTAAACATAGACACCAGAAAATAGTGTTTTCTAGATTTACCCTATTTTGAGGTTAGTATTTGTCTTCAATTAAATCAATTTTTTAATACATACTTTCTATAACAGAATGTAAGGTTTTCTCCTTTCTTCATATTCTTCATTGATTGATTAATTTGTGCATTAACCATTCTATTTTGGTTGATCAATTTGGATCTCTCCTTTGGGAATTTGGATTAAGAAGTAGATCTTGCATTCCCCCACACACATCCAATACAATTTTGTGCTTCCAATTCCATATCTTACAACATGGAAACCTAGCTTTGGGAAAAATCATTGTGGGAATTGTCACCCACCTAAGAAATATACTCTTATGAAGTATGCATGATTAAGAGACAATCTGGTTAAAGATAACACACTATTAGGTGTGACTTGGTCAAGGGATTTACCTTAGATATGTTAGGATCTTCACCCTGTTAGGAGTGGCCTTGTTAGAGGGATTAAAACACTCTTTTTGAATGTCACCTTGTTAAAGGATTTACAATAAGACTGTTAAGTCCACTCTATTAAGATCTTTTTCTGTTACAAATTCTAGTAAGGAATAGTAGTAAAAATGACCTGTAGATTTGCAACTAATTTTGCATAACCAATCCTCTATTTTCTCTTCAATCTTATCTTCAATTCTTCATCATCCACTGGCATCAAGACTTCATCAAATCACTATTCTCCTGCTCAAAATCTATTTGTTCCTTTTTTCTCTACAATAGTCAGTAACCCTTCAACTATTCAGTTTGTCATCCATGTGTCTATACAAGATCATCCTTTATATAGACAACTTTTGCCTCTTAATCTTATGTATTACATTTTCCTGTAATCAATCTTGAATATTCATTTCATTATATCTTGAAATCAAATCTTGTAACACGTTTCATTCTCACATAGGAACTTGAACTTTTCTTGTAACTTGTTCCATCTCTTTTGCCACTTAGATCTCACCATAGATATTCTTCTTGAATTTTCATAACTATAGATATTTTAAACTAACTTTCCTCATCATCATGATCATCCAACTTATCATAGGTAATTATTAAATATTTATTCCATCCATATTTAAAAATATTTTCCTTGCTTTGTGTTCTTTCTTAGAATTTTGGTTAATTGCTCTCGGTGCCTAAAACCTTTCTCATTTTTTTGGTGTCTTGAGTTCCTTTCCTTTTACTGAGTGACCTTACCTTCTTTTTTTTCTCCTTACTGAGTGACTTTACCTACTCGGTAGCCAAAACAACTTATCTTACCAAGTTGTCAAATCTTCATTACCATGCTTTACCAACTTAACATAACATATATCAAGTAAAAACCAATTACATCAACATAATATAATAATTATCCCATCTGTACCAGTTTCCCATTTATGTTCTTCAACTTCATAACATCTCTTTTCTTTTTCCTCCTTAACTCATTCATCTTATAGCATTACCAAATGATATGGCAACATAATATAAACCATAAATCAATGCTTGACATCAATGACAAGATTATAACTGATATAACCTTTCTACTATCATCATGTAGTCCTCTTAACTTGGTCAGTCTTCATCATCAGCTCCATCAGATACATTGTTATTAGTTATGGTAACACACTCCTCTTTTGGATACAAAGATTCTCATCTATGTTCTATAGAACTATGTTGAGTTCCTCCATCAGATTATCCTTAAAAATACTTCTATAAATATCACTGGTAGAAGGCTTGTCCCTATACATATGTAAGATGGTGGCTGAAAACATTTCTATGATCTCCATTTATTCTTTATTTTATCCTCTAACCATGAGAATTCCTCCCCAATAAATTTTCAAAACTGCCCTAAGGATCAGGCCATGGGTTGCCTTCATCATCTTCCCTAATCTTAACTATGTAATTTATCCCTAGAAAGACATTTCTCTCTTTTCTGGTTTCATTCGAATTGGTGTATCCATTTTCTTCCTTCACTCTATTAGATTGTTGATGTAGTAAAGACCCCCAAGTTCCTTCTCTTAATACCCCACAATAACATGTGAGCACCTACTATAATAATGCCTCTTAATGACTGGTTGTCTGAGTCATTTATATAAGTGCATGTTATCCATCATTATTAAACAACACTCTTCTCTAAGACTTTTCCTTTAATTTCTCTCTTCATATGGAAATCCAAAACGATCCCTACTTTCCTCTTTAATAATTGCCTTGTCATA
>BSBK01013092.1:0-250249 GCA_027943335.1 Chamaecyparis obtusa
CATATACATATATACATATATATATATACATATATACATATATATATACATATATATATATATATATACATATATATATACATATATATATATACATATATATATACATATATATATACATATATACATATATACATATATATACATATATATATATACATATATACATATATACATATATATACATATATATAGATATACATATATATACATATATTATATATATATATGTATATATATATATATATGTATATATATATATATGTATATATATCTATATATATATGTATATATATGTATATATATCTATATATATATATGTATATATATGTATATCTATATATATATGTATATATATGTATATATATCTATATATATATGTATATATATGTATATATATCTATATATATATGTATATATATGTATATATATCTATATATATATGTATATATATGTATATATATCTATATATATATGTATATATATGTATATATGTATATATATCTATATCTATATATATATGTATATATGTATAAGTATATATATATATGTATATATATATGTATATATATATATGTATATATATATATGTATTATATATATATATTATATAGTATATATATATATGTATATATATATATGTATATATATATATGTATATATATATATATATATGTATATATATATATATATGTATATATATATATATGTATATATATATGTATATATATATATGTATATATATATATATATGTATATATATATATATATGTATATATATATATATGTATATATATATGTATATATATATATATGTGTATATATATATATATATATATAATTCCCTTAGCACATATAGGTGTAGAACCTGAACACCAATAAATATGACTAGACCTCCATCATAGTTTTCCATCTTAATAAACTTCTTTTGTTTATGGTCATGTGATTTTAACATCTAGAATCAATGATTGAAGGCCTAGATTATAAAGTAGTCTTCAAAAGTTCTTTTATCTAGCATATTGTCGTACCAATATGTTATTTTCATCATTATTGCTAGCCAGGAACAACACCTCATTATTTGAGTCATTCACATCCTCATTCTTTTATGAATGAGTCTCCATTGAAGAAAAAATCTTATTTAATTTCTCTTTGTTATATGTTCAAGTATTTTTGTCATTCCTTATATATTTTTATCTCTCTCCAAACATTCTATAATTTCCCTTAATGGGACATTTAGAAGCATAATATCCTACTCTTTTACAATTAAAACATGTTAAGGGTAACTCACTTTTATACTTTTTAATCCATTCTTCATCTTCTAACAAAATTGGCTTAGTTATCATCTAGATCACAACTTTCCACAAGTACATCTTCATTTCTTTTAGTATTCTTGAATGCAACATCCTTCTTTCCATATTGGATTTCTTCAAGTTCTAACACATCGAAGGTAGAAACTACTCCATAGAGTTATTCCAAAATGTATTTATCCATATCATTACTTTTTGAATATTAATAAACAATGTTTTATAGAGTTAATTCATAGTTCTCATCACCTTAAGTACAAGTTCATTGTCTTCTATATATCCACTAGTGCATGTATGATTGAGTTAACAATTTTATTCACCTGATGCAAGTATCCTTCAATATTTTCATCCTAAAAAATTCTCAGAGTGTCAAATTTATGCTTCAGGTTATACAACTTGATTTTATTGATCTTCTTATCTCCTTTATATATGTTGTCCAGGTTTTCCCAAACTTCATATGCACTCTTACATATCATGACTTTTTGAAGCTCTAAATCACCTAATCCACTAATAATAGCTCATGTGCCTTGATTTCATCTGCTATAGAAGGAGAACTAGATGTCATAAGCATGTAGTGTTTCTTGATAGCATCCAAAACTTCAAATGGAATAGAATCAAAATTTATTCAATTCTTTCCTACTAGAATGTATAATTTATTCCATCAAACTTTAGTACTTTGACACCATGATCATTTTCCATCTTGGATCTAAATCAAGTGGTTAAGCTTCTTCAAGAGAAACTTAGCTTTGATACCATTTTTTTAACACCTTTAGATGTTGAGAGGGGAGGGGGTAAGTCAACATGCACAAAAAATTAACTTATTAGAAGTGTATACCTTTAAATATTAACATTAATCCAACTAATCATCAATGAAAGATATTGCAATGAACACACATATGTACATAAACACAAAATTTATGTGGAAAAACTAATATGGGGAAAACCACAATGAGATTATATTCACTATATAAATGATTGATTACAATATTTATGTCAGGCTCACTCCCATGCAAGCACACTACTTCTTGATAAAGAACTTGTAGCCTAAGGGGAATTGCCTTAGGTAAAGATATAGATCATAACAAGTTTCCAAAATAGAACACAATCTTCTAGCAGGCACACAAAAACAATGAAAATAAAAAGATATAGGATCTCCTAATCAAGCACTACAATAATCTCTATCAAACTCGCACTCTTCTACCTTTTCTCTCTCACATTCACATTACTCTACTTTAATATTCAATCTGGACACATACTTCAAATCCACTTCCATACAAAAACCATCCTTTGGAACACATATATATATACTAGCTTGATCATTGGAAACTCAACAAGATTGGTCCATAAGGAAAATAAATAATATTTGCATAAAGTTGACCAACGTGAACAAAAATCTTTAATGCAGTCCACCCTAGGAGATAAAGGGGACCACTATATATCATAACATGTCATCCACAAATGATTTTATCAAATCACATGCATCACAACCACCTTTAAGTTTAGACCCAAATGAGACATGTAGAAAAATATTAAAGCACATTAGTGTGTCAGCCCAAAAACACTCTCTAATGGACATGATGCCATACAAAGCATAGAATGCCACATTAGGAACTATTTCAATCTCTTAAATATTCCTCCAAAGCATATATAGACCATTAATTCATCAAAATCTATTTTTTTCAGCTAGAGACCAACACATATGTAGCAATATCACACTAAGAACAACATGTCTTCAGTTGTAGAGTGAACAAACTTAAGATATCTTAAAACTAGAACACTACATAGACATTAGAAATATGTCAACCTAAGTTTACAACTTGACATGCCAATGCAAAGCATTCTTTGAAGATGTCCTGATTGTCCCTAAAAACCATCCTAACTATCAACGAACAACAAACCTTAGTTTCTTCCTTTGAACTCTTGTGCACTAAAAATATGATAGTGCAACATTCATAGATCATGTACATTATAGTACCAAAAATGTAATTCACCAAGATCTTATGCAGAGAGATGAAAAGTACTCTCCCATAAGGACTTCAAATACTCTTTCCTACATATTCTAGCTTCCCATACATCCATCTTTTGGATATGCCACATACCGACTTTCATCAAAATTCAGATACTCTTTCTTGCATATTAGACTTTAGATACTTTTTTCTACATATCAATCATTAGATACAACTCTCATACTTACAAGCTTCAGATTCTCTTTAACCATCAAATAAAACTCTCATACTTCCTCTACAAATTAGGTATAACTCTCATACTTCTTTGTACTTCTCTACATCAGGTTAACATTAATGCACACGAGATTTTGACATCAATGACAAAATTGAACTCATAATGATAACAACCCTTCCTAAAACTTCTCAAAGCATCATAGAAACTATTGAGATTTCCAAAAACAAAAAAACATGAGATGATTGAAGAAAAGTTCTTGTTTTGAAGGTGTTAGGTTCAATTGGTTATTTTTAGTGAAAATATTTTATCGTTTATTATAGCCTCCAAAATAATATTTTTAAAGAAAATGCCACTATACCCTTTTATCTCTAATTTGTGTAATGTTTCACCAAAAAACAAAAACATTAACTATACCTTATTTCTCCTAGTTCCTTGTATAGGCAAACATAAATAAAATAAATCTCTCAAGTATTATTAATGTAGCTTCCTAAATATGTTACTTGCATCCCTTATATATTTCAAATAACAAACCTTAATAAACTTGACCTCTTCAAAAGAACTTTAACACAAAGACAAAAATTACTTATGATACTCACAATATGAACAATCTTCAAGGTTGCAAGGACTTATACCTTGATTATGTAGTTCTGAGAAATCCTCATCTTCTATTAATCATCAATCTCGTATCCACTTACATTTTCAAGACTTTTTGAAATTGGTTTGCCAAGAATCTTTGTAAAACTAGCAGACTCAATATATATTTTTTATTGGTAAGCACTTTCATGGGGATAACTCCCTTTCTATTAATTCAAAAGATAAAGTTACATAGCATTTTCTAGGTTCTCACACTAGGGACCCGACATTTGCATTAGAGAAATAGATCTTCATAGTTGCTAAAATAGTAATTAAAAGTTCGTAGACTTTTCCTTTCCAATCCCTCCCAGAATAACACCAATGCCTATGTGGAGATCTTGTTCTTTTTCATAGTGTTTGCATATAAAATATTTTCTATCATCCTAAATGAAGGTAGGGACAAAATGGTTGTGTGTTGCCACAATTGTTCCATGTCTTCATTCCAATCACCTAAACAATATTGCTAAAGAAGATCTCATACACCCTTTCATCCCGTACATGCTCATTCACACACTTCCATTGCTTTGTTCGAGCCTTTCTATAAACATGCTTGATTGAGAGATCTCCATTATTCATCCAAATGCTCCCATATTTTCACTACCCATGCTTGGAGTTTTAGATTTGTGGCACTTGTCTTTTGCATTGCTTTTATGCAGATCATCGAGTCTCCTTCTATGTTGATTTGTCTT
Organism: Chamaecyparis obtusa; assembly: GCA_027943335.1. Classification (NCBI taxonomy): domain Eukaryota; kingdom Viridiplantae; phylum Streptophyta; class Pinopsida; order Cupressales; family Cupressaceae; genus Chamaecyparis; species Chamaecyparis obtusa. The sequence goes on from BSBK01013092.1 coordinate 4,808, forward strand.
ATTCCCCTCCTCTTGCATTCCCGAAGCCCTCTAGCCAATGCTTCCATCCTTGCTTCATTATTTGTGGCAACCTCAATACGCTTTGAAAAAATCTCACACTAGACCACCTTTGTCGTCTCTGACCAAACATACAACCCCTACATATTTGAAATTCCCTTTTGATTCACTATCATTTCAATCTCCCACTTGAAAGAGCCAAAAAGGCACTCTATAATCTATTATTTATTTAATATATATTTTTACCTTTATGTTAAAAATTATACACATAATTATGAAATACAAAATATATTAACGTACCTAAATTCAAATATAAACAGAAAAAAATCACAACTGCTTCAAACTTCCAAATTAAAAATTCTGCATTGCTCATCCACCCAAAATTCAACGCCCCGATTTACACACACCCTTTAATTATTGATTAGTAGATTTTCTGGTTCACACCTAGTCAAATCAGGAAAATGAACGTCAGCAATTTAAAATACCTTATAACTATTTTTAAACTCCAACGAACAAAAGGTGGTCTTCTTTAAACTTCCACCTTCTGCAATTTCCAACAAAGATTTATTTTTCGTTATCTCACCAAATTACAAAGTAGTAGTTGAAGATCGTCCAACACTAGTGAGATAACTTGTTTGTTTGAGAAATAGGTTTCACATGATCTACAGAGATTTTGCCATATTCATCCTCATTCCATAATCTCCATGGCTCTGATATTATGCTAAGTTCTTGGATCAAATATATGAATACAATTGAGAACTACATTTGTAAATAATATAAAAGAGCAGCCAAATCATATTATATTTGGGTATTCAATATTGATTACATTATTCAATAATTCTCATAAAATCTTTCACTTTTTCTAGCAATGAACGTAACATTATTAACGACAAACTAACATTTTGAATCATAAGCCTGCCTGTTCTAAATAAAATCCAACCAAACTGAAGTTCATCAGTAGAGATTACATATTTCATTGGGATTGAAAAAGATGGTAAATTTATAGTTTTCTACAGCAGAAAAGTTCAGCTTTCTTAAAGATTTTTCTGACCCATATCTAATTCTAATAAACAAGTTTTGCATATACCCAGTTAGGAAACAGGATTCCAAAATAAGTCTATTACACTTTCAGTGGATTTACTTCAATATTAACATGAGTCTCAGATTCAAAACCAGTTGACCAAAACAAAGTGCATTAATATACAGATGAACAGCTTTATCTGATGAAAAAAATAATTATTAGACAAGAATAATGTTTGTTGTTCGAGCAAGGAGTTGTTGAGGGCAAGATACTGTTTTATAGCTTAATAGATTGTTTACCGAATACCCACATTTATTAAAATAAAATAAATTTGAAGAAAAAAGTTGCTTTAAAAAATGTGGTCTGAATTCTTCAACTTCGTTGTTCACATTGAATATTTCAGCACGAGATCGTTTTTCTCACAATGTTGGAATACATTTATTCCAAGAACTCCGATTTAAATGGAGATACATTAGTTGGTATTAATTCTCTACAATTGATGTAGTATTTAAATGGTTGTTTTCAAAATTAATTATATACATTTTCAGGCAATCAGATCATTATTTACTTTTTGTTTAATATAGATTAGTTAGCAATAGTTTATTACAGTTTATGTAGTATTTCAAAGAGTGTTTAAGAAATCAACAGTGTATGTTTTTGAATCGATAGTTTAGATCACTATTTTCTTTTTGTTGGTGAACTCGTCAACAAAAAGAAAATAGTGATTTGAAACGTTGATTCAAAAACATATATAATTGATTCACCAAAGAAAGAAGATGGTGATCTGAAATATACACAGTTGACTCAAAAACATACACAATTGATTCCATAAACACTCTTTCAATACACATTACGAAATCTGAAAACATCACATTAAAAAAAAATCATTTTTTTAAAAAAGCTTAACAAGAGCAAGGATATGTCACCTTCCAAGTTTATACAGCCATTGCAATGGTGCCAGCCAGGTGAAGATACCTTCCACAGCTGATGGGGGGACTTAGTAGAAGGAAGATTTTAACTTCATTTTATTAGAACTAAACAGTTTATTAGTGTAAATTGAACCAATGCTGGTTTTTCAATTGAAAATTGCAAGCTGGTTTTTTGGTCAACTGCTGATAATTCTTAACTACCTAAAAGACCCAACAATTTAAGCTAACTATTTCATATTGTCAAAGATAGGTAAACATGCAGTAATTGATAAGATCTGTCATGATTTTGAATACCTACTTTGAAAAATGTCATAGACCAGTGTATTGACAATTTTAGATGGGCCTGTGATTTGTCTTTAAGACCATATTTGGGACAGGTTAGTCTACATTGAGAGTCTAAAATGCCATTTTGTAATTAGAAGACAGTGTGTTATGTATGTATACTCAATTGAGATTTTCAAGAATAAACATTATATACTTTCAATCTGCCAAGATTACTATTCTCAGTTCCCAGATCCACATTATGTTGGAGATAGGCTATAGCTTGGCTCATAAAAACAAAATTTTGTTAGATCATCGTAAAAAGGAACTTACACCTTTTAAATAAAGATATAAGATACGATAATTATTTATATCTTAAATCAAAATAATAATCAATTTATCAAGTTCTACATTTTTTCATTTTTCTATATAGACTAATGATAGATCATAGAGTGTGATCCAAAATATTGATGTAAAAATCATGAATACAATTGAATTCAGAAACAACATTCTCCCTAAAATGTTAAGCTAACTTCCACTATCACATTTGCAATGTAAAAGAAAAATGCAACCATAGCTAAAGAGTAAATACACCTCGATGAGAAAAAAAGATATTAAGAGATGAGAGATATGAAAGCCATTCTAGAAAATTTACAGCTCTTTATTGGTAAACAGTAGTAAAGTATAGATATATAATCTACAAAAATAAACACAATCCACCTTTAATTTAGACTCAAATGAGTATCTAACCCCCTGTAATGTACTTCTTTTCTTATTAGGAGGAAGATGGGAATAGTTAGGGAAATTAACTTCAAGCATCAAACTGAGGAAGTAGTTGTGCAGGCCAACAAGTGGTAGTAGTCTCCTCAGGAGTACTATCTCTGCATGATGAATAGTCACAGATGTCTTCTTTCTGTTCCAGGAAGGAATTATAATTGTTCAAATACATCAACTCATTCAACTGCTCCACTGGAAACTCATAACTCAAACAGCTTTGATCTTGAGCTGAACTGAGCCCATTTTCATTTAACCAAGCAGGCTGAATATGATTTCCCTCTGTGCTGGAGCTGCAGCTGTCTCTAAATGGCAAGGAATCATTGAGGTTAAATACACCAGCTGGTTCTGATTTCACATTGATTTTCAAGGACTTTTCAAGGGATTCCTGGAAGGCTAAATGATCAAAGGCAGCTGGTGGAGAGTACATGTGGGAGCTAACATTTGAGGAAGATGATTGAAATCCATTGTTATTGGTATTGTTTGTTGAACTCTCACTCAGTGCACATTCATTCCTCATGATCAGCTTTCTAAGAATTGTGTTATCAGACATAATGAGTCCCTCCAGAGCTTGAGAAGGATCATGTCCAAAGCTCAAGGCGTTCTCAGAATTTGAGCAATTGGGAAAGCTTATTGCAGCTGCATGGTGCAAAGCCTGAGGATTTACTAGAGCACTGTGGCCAAATGCATAGGATGGATCCATACCCACATAATATAATGGATCTGGCACATAGAATGCCTCATTTCTTGGCATCAGAGACCTAATTGCATTCATGGTGGATTCAGCAGACATACCTTCTGAAATACAAACCCCTCTTGGGTTGTTATTCTTTGCTTCTACTTTAAGCCTACGGTTTTGGAGTTCTCTTCTCTTCCCAAGCAGTTTTTTCTTCAGTCTTGTATTCCAGTAATTTTTTATGTCATTGTCTGTTCTTCCAGGTAACTGAGCTGCAATTATAGACCACCTGCACAAAATTGTAGGTAATTCATTAGTATTAAAGACATTAGATTTCAAGATTTCATATTGTTCGAATTTGAGAGCTTCTTGACTTTTTCTATCAACATTTCAAAGCATACTCTATAATTCAAAACGTTAATAGAAAAAGCACACACAATTAAATCCAGAAACTTTAAAATACGATCCATTAGTATACTCTAAGCCATGACACAGATAAAACTAAACCGAAACCTGAACAGGCAAGTTCAAGATACTCTTCAGACTACACAATACCTGCTTCCAATGTTTGCATAGAGGCTGCAAATAACACTGTCTTCTTCTTCTGAGAACCCACCATGCCTTATATCTGGCCTCAAATAGTTCAGCCACCTCAGCCTGCAGCTCTTTCCACACCTCTTCAGACCTGTAAAGAAAATCAGAGAACACACAAGGGTTTAGTCACCATCCATTATATCTCTACTAAAGCATATGGGAAACAAAAAGGGATTTGAAATGCATGATTCTATTAAAGAAAGTGATAGGGCATGAGATGAGAACTTTGTGTTGCACCTGCTTTTTGTGGAAGAGCAATCCAATTGCCACCAGTACCACTCTGTTCTATAAAAGCCTTGAGTTTTGCATCTTCTTCAGGGGACCATGGGCCCTTTTTGACATTTGCTTTGTCACAGCAAGGTGCTCTTCCCATCTTTGGAAAACTCTATCCAATTGATTCTGTTCAGAGATGAATGACTGACTGATAGTCTAGTGAATAAGTATAACCCACATAAGCAACATCCCAAAGATTTGTCCTTTTTTGAGAAATTGAGAGCAAATCAATCTATTCTCTTGTGTCAGTCAGTCTTTCCAAGCAAATAGAATTTGGGTACTGATAACAAAGATTTCCAACACAGAAAAAACAAGAATCAATGATTTCTCTCAATATGTTGGCAGAACCGAGCACTGAATCGCTTATAAATCATTTTTTTCCCAGATGGATCCCATTGGGTCTCACTAGCAAACTTTTCTTCTGTCTTCGAGAGGATGAAATGACCTCTGAAAGGCATTGAAAGCTTTGAGTTGACCCAATGGCAGCAAGGAGAGGCTATATAGAATGAGGAGGAACTTAGCTAGCTTCCAATATCACCAATAGTGCAGAGTAAAGTCAAAAGAACACAACCACCAAGCTATTTTCACTGTTCCTCAGCATTGACACAATCTTAGGCTGCTTCTCCTTTTCAATCCCACTATTATTGACATGTCTTTGTAACTTATGAAAGGCATCATCAATCATGCAATCAACATGAAGCTACCTTCCCCGGCTCTGTTTGAAATTTCTTGACTGTCAATTAGCATTTGAAAAAGCCTTTCTTGTCAAAACTTGTAGATGGATAATTTTATCATTGATATGACTTTTTCATTGTAGTTGTGATCGCAGGTGAGGGCACTGTAACTATGAATCTAAATATAAGTATCTTTTAATCTTCAACTCAAATTCAAATTGTATTGAGTGTCTAGAAGAAATACTTTATTGGTGAGACGGTCGTAAAGGTCCACTCAGCTTACAGGTCTTGTGTCTCCATTGGGTTGTTGAGCCTGTGGGTTTGAACAAGTGAAGCATTGAAAATGATGGCTCGTTCATAGACTTTGTGCCTCTAGACCGTTGAGCTTGTGGTTTGAACAAGTGTGGGGAACGATAGCTTCCGAGAATATTCTTGTAAAAAGAGATACTCCCCTTCACTCGGACCAGGCGGGGCTGTTAAGTTCATAGATTTGAACAAGTGATAAGCGCAAAATGATGGCCCACTAGAAATGGTCTTGTGAGAAGAGATCCTCCGTAAATAGTCTCTCTTAACTCAAAGAAGACTAAAAACTCTGAATTTTCCAAATCAAAAAACTATCATACTATAAAATATGAAATAAAAATTGTGTAACCACACTTAAGACCACCATAGTTAACAAAGGATTGATATCAAGGTCGGTTACTCTTCCAAATAAACAATTTGATTCATGAATGTGATTTAATCCACGTGTGTTTCGATTTTAAATCTTCAGAGGAGCTGTATATTGTTAAGGTAGGAAAGAAACACAACCACCATTTGACTTTACAACTTTAATTCCTAGCTGCTAGTACTAAATATTATTATTGATATCCATATGCAATAATTACTCTTTCACTTGAATCAGAAAAACCTGATAAAACATTACAACTGCTGAAGATACTTCACGAGGTGATCTATCACAAGCTATATTGACCTTAATAGGAACTAAGGACTCAAATGAAATAGGTTTTCAATAACACAATATATAATATATACTAAGTACATCCTATATCTTCTCTAATCATTATCAAAGCACTTCTTTTTCACTTTACTTTTCAATGAACAGATTTTGAAGGGCTGTTGGCTTGTTGATGAGAACATTTAACTGATTTATAAAAATTATATCAATTATTTATTCTATGGATATTAAATCAATCAAGTTAATTTTCTTATAAAAAATTGACACTTCATAGAAATTGAGTGTTAACAAATAAATGTTTTATTGATCTATGCTACTATTATTTCTTTATTTTGTATTTGTACAAATTATTAAATTTATTTTTCTAGTATACTATCTCATAGTAATTGATCTATTTATCTAATGACTGCTATGTCTATGTAAAAAAAGGATCATGACCATTTCAAAATCTATTTTTATCTATATGCTAATCATTATTAAACTATTTTTTTTATTACTTAATTTTTAGGTGTGAATAGAGTTCAAAGAGCAATGGATTATTAATGAGAATACTTGAATTATTTTTTGTTGGGTAAATAACAATTGATACATAATTTCTTTTAATACATTTATTCTTAAAAATAACATTTGACATTGTAAATATAAATATTAAATTGATTAAGTTAATTATTTTTAAAAATAAATGGTGGGTTAGGTTCATTTCATAGTGTGTTGGTTAAGTGGTGGTGGTGTTATTGTGAACACCAAGATTCAAACTTGCTTGTAAGCATAGACTTATTTTTTTTCCTACTATGTTATTGTTAATTCTCTATATTTTATATATTACGAATAATTTGTTTATTTTATTAATCTAATATTTCATGATATTCTATCTATTTACAAAAGGACTATTATATTTTTATTAAAACTATTAGACTTTTTCAACACCCTTATTTATTTATATATAAAAATTTAAATCAATTAATAATTCAAAAAAATATATAATTACCAGTTCATAATGTGAACTGATTATTATTATTAGTTTAAAGAGATCTTGTAGGATACCATCTTATATTCAGATATTAGGGAAAAGATAAGGGTCTCAAATTAAAATTTATTAAAACAGCTCTAGGAAGCATCATTATTATCCAACACACCACGTACTTTAGATGGGAATGAGGGTCTTATATTATTATTCAGAACAGCCCACATAAACATTATTCTTCTACATTATTTCCTCCATATTTAAATCTTTTAAGCTTTTCATAAGAAATGCACAACATCATTCCAATAAAGATAATGCTTTAAATATAAGTCAAATTTGAAAGCCTGCCATTTAAACGTCCAAGAATAGTTTAATCAAGGATGAAGGATTAAATTTGTGGACACTTAGATAATAAATTTATTTTTGGTTTGATTTTGTGATTTTTCATCCTTAGCATTGACCAGTATTTATTTTTTTTATTTTGTTAGCATGTGTCTAGAAGTTTCCAGTGGATCTCACCACACAAGCAAGGTTATTATATGACCATTAAAAAGATTTTCAGTGACGTGCTTTCCTAAGTTGAAAAACTTGTAAAATTAACTTCCCTAGTATACAAAGTTCAGATAGTTTATAAATATTTTTCAACTAATTAATTTCCATATTATTAAATGATTTTTTCAACTTTTGAACTGATGTATCTTTTCTCATTTTCAACTTTCAAGTAGCATTGAACTTTGTCTCTTATGGTTGACTCTCTCCCCCTTGAATGTTAATCATAGTATTCCTTCACTTTGAGGCATTAAATTAATTTCTACAAAAGGATGTGTTATAGTAATAGGATCAATAGAAAGGAATCAGACAAGATTGTTACATGGTTAGAGGTATACTTACATATTAAATTATTTTTAAAATATAATATAAAAAAATAATTTGAATAGTTTTGTAATTTTATTATATTATAGTATGGCAATAAATGAAATGTAATTATATTGAATATAGTAATTATCATATCTTTATTTTTAAAAAATATGTAAGAGATATCAATTTAAAGATAATTGTTGAATATTAACATAATTTTGTTGAATGTAATTTAATTCATATGAATAGATAGACAACATTTTGTTATCTTTTTTAATAATCTCAAGATAATTGATACCAAGAATTCGTGCAAAGGTACACTCTTTGACATTAAAATTAGATTCATGTAATTCTCATCTATGATGTATTTAGCATAACATATTAGAACAATATTTAGCTAATGTGTAATAAATGGATTTGTTGAAAAGAAAAGGTTTGAGAAACTTTCAAGCAAATGCAATTAGCAGGCGTAAGTAAAATTTATGACCTAATGCTTAACAAGTTGACTCAAGACATGTTCAACTGCATATGTAGACCACATCTGTTATAAAACCAACATTCTCTTTTTAATGAGGCATTCCTTCTATTTTAATGGGATCCACAACTTCATATGCAGACCACATCTGTTATAAAACCAACATTCTCTTTTTAAACCTTATCCCTATTTTCTCTTGAGGCCAAAATAACTTCAGAAAATGCCACTTGAATCTAAGAAAGAAACATTCTCAACTCTTTTCCAATGTTGTTTGATCTAATGTAATAATAGAATATGCAAGAAAGAGGAATTCAAAAAACTTGTAGATTAAAGACTTTTGTAATAAAATTCTCTCCTTGAGCGGGAGAACCTCATCTTCTAATTAAATTTGAGGACAACCTTGATCTATCATCGATTCATCCACATGTTGACATACTTGGTGATTTCGCACATCACCCATGTTCTCCTTAAATTCCTTTTCTCCTTGAATCTCTTCTTTTCCTCTAAGGTCCTCAAAATATCCTTTAGTTCCTTGACCCCCTGCTTTTGGGAAGCAATCCATCTCTTTTTCTCTATATTTAGTTAATCTGCCATCTCTTTTTCTAACCCATATTTTTCTACTAACACAATTTCTCCCAATAGGCTGCTAGATGACCCTTTTGTTGTTGAAATGATCCCTCCCTCCATTGTGTGCTAGCCAAACTCTTTTTTCCCCAAGTGTTCCCTCAGCCCTTCCACCATTGTACTATAACCAAGATCTATTTTCTACCATTAAAGCAACCCTCCTTAAGTTGTTGCCACAATTGGTTTCTTCTCATGTAAATGTCCCAATAATCCTATAACCAAACTTTCCTGGGAAGTAGAGGGTTAAAAGGAGCAAATAGGGATATTATTAGGGAATGTTGCCTTCCTATCTAACCATCTTCTTTGCTTGTCCTCTATCTCCTCTTGCTTCCAAATTCTTTGTCTTGTTTCTGGGTTCCTCTACAAATGGTTTACTCTTCCTTAATGTAAACTTGTCCTCCACTATCTTTTCTTCTCTCTTCCCCTACTATCTCATGAATGATTAAATCTTCATTGATGCAAGCTTGGTCTCCAACCCTAATAACTGTCATTGCCATATCACTTGTCTTCCTAAAATATGTTTGAATTCTTCTTGTAGTAAGGCAACAGGTTTATTCTGGAGGAAGCACACCATTAACAAGGAAGATAAGTACTGCTAGTCCCATTCCATTCTCTTCCAAGTGCATAGCTTGCAGAACACCAAGGGTTTGCACCAAGAACCATTAGAACACCGTTTTGTTGGGTATTCTCACCACTTCAGGGGATCACATGATTTGATTTTAGATATTATTTATTTAAAAACAAAAGAATTGTGAAATAATGAACATTATTTTCTTTTGAAATTAAAATTATTTTTTCCTACAAAACTAGCATACATGACATACCTATCTTTAGAAAAAATGAGGCACGTGATATTTTACCAAAATCACAAATCAAATCAAGAATAGGTGTCTTAATAATGATATCTCGCTTTTTTTACATAGAATTTTCTGAACATAAGAGTTTTAAAATCATTATAATTTTAATATTTTATTTTTATTTTATATATTTTTATATTTTTAAAATAAAATAAAACTATAATTACGTTTAGTCTTTCTATTTTATTACAATAATATTGATGGATGGCAATCAAAGAACATATCATTGATGGAAACAAACAAATTATACAAATATGAATATTTTAACTCTTTTTATATAAGTTATGAAAAAAAACACACACGTGTGTGTATATACACACATACAAATACATGTGATTTTTTAGATTTATTCTTGCATGAGGGAAAAACAGTCTAGAAAGTTATAAAGATACGTCATTAGAACCCACAAATATTGATTCCTTTGTAACATACGTACATACATAACCTAAACATCTATTCTCACTCACTCAATCATACACACATATACATATATACATATACATGTATGTATTATACATAGGTGTATAATAGATATACACACACATACATATATGTATATGTATTATACATAAGTGTATAATTTATATATATATATATATATATATATATATATATATATATATATATATATATATATATATATATATATATACTCTCAAATGGGAGACAATTATAATGGTACCTGTTAAAAATTGATTTAATGGAGCCCACAAGTATTGATTCTTTCTTTATTTATTGATCAACTTAAAAATCAAGTCTGACCCAATCATTTATAAATATACAATTTACTGTTTTCCAGGCATTTATCCATTTTCACAACAGAACAGATCATGTTGTTTCCAAATGGGATGAGCAGTGTACGAGAAAGTGGAGACAAGCTGTTTAGCAATGAATTATCCAAGTCGTTGAAAATTTAAATTACTCTTGTTGTCACACAGACGTCAGCACTATAATAATAGCATACACACTAGCTTGACTTCTAAATTTATTTTTTATTTCACAATCCTGCCACCCAAAAGTTTGAGAAATTTTCAAACTGATGTTGACCCTCAAAACAAACGATAATCCCTACACGCAACTCGCTTAAACAAGTAAATGTCAAAAGTACAATTTGAAATGGAGGAATAGTTGGCTTTTAAATTCATAAATGGACTTCTGAATGCATGGAAATTAGGGCATATTTCTCTACGTCTTTCTTGCATGGAATCTCTGTTGAACTTTTGATAACATTATTATAAGTTTCCCCACTAAATTTTTCAGTGCTCTCGTTTTGATAAAGATGGTAATAATATATAAAATGCATGCAGAAAACATGGTGGGCTCTCTGATCTAAATATTTAAATGTATCAACAAACAAATGTTAAAATAACGTGGAGGAAAGTATTATGATTTTCCATGAGCTGCCTTGAGATGTCATGAAAGCGTGGAAACTTATGTAGCAAGTAATATAGAAAAAGAGTCTATCTAGGCTTGATTTAGTTAGATGATAAAATATTGAGGAATATGAGATGAGGCAAGAGTCAACCCAATAGTTGTAATAATTCCTTACCAATGTCTTTATCACTAATATTTAAGTCCTTCTTTTCTAACTCCCTCAACAATTCCTTATCGACCCATGACAATTGGCATGCAAATGTTCACTCATAATGCCCAAATCATTGGCAAAAAGAGACAGACAATTTTCTCATATTAGACTATTATATAGAGCCTAACAATTCTACCTCTAATTTTTACATCACCATGACATCTTTTTCCAGTCACAACTTTCTCTCCCTTTCAAACATTTTACAATGTCATTTTTAGATAGCATTATTATGTATGCATTTTTTAAAGGGGCTATTCGGAGCTATGATTTGATTAGGTTATAAATGAGGGACTTCAATACTTATTTTAATATCTAGTAATAACATCTTAGTGGAGTTTGAACCTTGATGGCAAGAACAACAACATCACAAGTTAAACATCGCATAATGCCAATACTAACATTATGTGTGCGAATAATTATTTTGCTAGTGTTCTTATTCTAATTTTATCAATAGATTAAGGTTATGCAAATATATGAAGTTTATAGTGGCGTGTGTTAGGAGTTTGTTGCATGGGTCTTATGAATTATTGATTTTTCCAATGAAAATAATTCTTTGTATGTAATTTTGAAAAATGTGTTTGACAAATTAATTGAGAATATATAGAAACTTGTATGTACAATTATCTCATATTTGAGTGCAAATGCACTTCATTTATGTAAATATATGAAATTTATAGTAGTGTGTATTAGGATTTTGTTCCATGGGTCCTATCAATTATCGATTCTGCTTTAAAAAAATTATATATAATTTTAAAAATTGAATTTGTCAATCTATAATTATAAATTTAATTGAGAATATATAGAAACTTATATGTACAACTATCTCATATTAGAGTGCAAATGCACTATACACACACACACACACACACAAAATATGTTTACATGAGATAGAGAAAAAAAAAATGCAAACTAAAACCACATATTAGTAACAAAGAACAATAAAATTATCAAGTAATAATTAAGCTTATGTATTTATATTATTGTTGGTTTGGACTATAGGGACAAAACTATTGTGAGGAAATTGTTTTAATAGGAAAAAAAATTAATATCACTAACACTATTTATTTCATTATTTTATTTGGATAAAATGATGCTTACTAAATTGTTCATTTAAATATAATTTTTAAAAATTATTAATATATTTTTAAAATGAAAATTTGACAATCTATAAGTGCAAGGTTAATTGAGAAAATATAATAATATATGTACAACTATCTTGCATTTAAGTGAAAACTTATTTTCCTCATATACACAACATGTTCTTACAAAATAGAGAAAAAAAAGTGTAAGCTAAAATCACAAATTAAAAGAATAATGAACAATAAAATCATCATGTACTAATTAAGGACATGCACCATTATTATTGTTGGTTTGGATCATAGTGAAAAAACAATTATGAACAAATCTTATAAAAAAATCTAACATATGAGTGTTTGCAAGAAGTTGAGCCTATTTTTCGCTAAAAAGTGGAAGCGTTTTTCTGACATTTTTAGAATTTTATCTAATTGACCTAAAGTTTGAAGCAATTAAAGATTGAATCTTTTTTAAAAATATGAAATATAGTACTCAAAGTCTATTTTATAAATATGTAATTTATTTTAATACCCAGATGATAAAAAATTATTTTCAATAGGTATTTTTAAAATCAGTATTTAAAAGTCACCTTTCTAAGATCATACCTACCCATGTATTGTAATGCCCCTCTCGGGAACCCAAGATAAATTAACCTAAACCATGTTACTAAGTTTACATAATAATTTTTTTCGTAATAGTTTAAAAGTAATGAAGAATAGCAATGCAGAAGCAAGTTAACATAAGATAATTACACACATGTAAATATAACTCACAGATATATTACAAATCTCAAGGGTTCCTTGACGTATATTATGTAAAAGTTAATTAATCTACTTAACATAATAACCATACAAATCTCCACATAATGTAAATAAATACTTCATATTATACATGGATTGTAATGCCCACCCTAGTACCTTCATATTTTGGACTGACATGATTATTACCTTGTTACTTTGGATTATATGTTTGGACTATTTCATTTCATGATGGGATATTTGATTATATAATATTTGGTTAATAGAATTAATCATGGAGATAATAAATGATTTGGCATGAAATGATGTATGTTTAGGAATGAACTATTGTGAAATGATTCGTACTTGATTTATATTACTATGTTTATGATGAATCTAACCCTACTAATCCCGCTATGTTTTAATGATTACACTGTTTGATGTGAGTGTAGGATGAGGAGAGGCAGTCTTAGTTACTCCTATGGGAGATCCACATGATGTTGCACTCTCCCTCCTTGTTTGCCAACACACACACACACACACACACACACACACACACACACACACACACACATATATACATATATATACATATATATGTATGTATATGTATGTATATATGTATGTGTGTGTGTGTGTGTGTGTGTATGTATGTATATATATGTATGTATGTATATATGTATGTATATATACATACATATATGTGTGTGTGTGTGTGTGTACATGTTGGTTGGTGTTGCAAGATGCAGGTATCAGGCATCGACTTCACCTGGCTACACAGGTCTGAGCGTGCTTTCAAAATCCTCAAACTGTTGTTGTGTAAAAAATTTACCAAGCTACTCTCAAGGAAATCTCGTAGATTTAGGTTCCTATTTAGGAGGTTACCTTAGTTGGGGATTTGAGTGTTGTGTTATGATGTTTGTTTTGATATTTATGTTGTAGTTGGATTTACTCTTGTATGTATATATGTTTATTTTATATCTATATTATAATTAAATGTATGTTATATATGTATGCGTATATGTGGGTGCACACATATACTCGTGCATTTATACATATTATTTGTTATGTGTTTTTACTATCTTGTATAATGGTATCTTTGATGTTTAAATAAAGTTTAATAAATAAAAATAATAAGAAAGTAAAAAGGAAGCTCTTTTGGTAAAATTGGCTATCTAGGGGATTTGAACCCGAGACCTCCTAGAAGTTAGGCTAGTTTGTTTGCAATTGAGATATGTGTATCACTTGAGAGATTTTTGTACTCCTTTGCTTGTTATGGTCTTTTTAGGTGGATATTTTAAATAAAATAATAAAAAAATTAATAGTTGTTATGGGAATGGTTTTATTTAAACTCTCAACCAACTATAGTAGTTGGAGAAGTTTCTTCCCATAAAGCATCTCCTCCAACCATACAGTTTGGAGGATAAATTATTATCAAAATAGGAGTTTGGGAGATTAGAAGAATTGGGAGAAATTTACGAGTTTTAGAGAAATACTTATTTTAGGGGTTTTCTACATTTTCAATTTACCATCTTGGTTCTGTGATGGCTCTTAGGAGTTTTTCTGGGAAGTAGGAAGGATTTTTTCTGAAGGGAAGTCAATCCATGAAGCCACCTTTCTCAAATATTGGAAGGATTGCAGTGGTGTGCTCCATTTTTCTTGATAGGATTCTCCGCAGGACTCCAGGTAGGGTTTGGAGCCGGGAAGAATCCCTTTTCTTTCTTGAGTGTGTGTGTGTCTTATGGATAATTGATTTGTATATTGTAGGGAAATGACTGAAAAGATAATGAAATACATTAAGTTTATTTTCCATGTTTTAGAGGATGTGCATACGGGAAGATTTATGAATATGTCTGTATAGTAAATTCTTTTAAAAATTCTTCCTGGGAATTTGTGATTTCTTATAATACTCCATATTGGCATATTTTTTTGTTTTCTGATGGTTTAGGTAAGTTTAGGAAGGTTTAGGGAAGGTTAGGATGGATTAGGGAAGAAATGCAATCAATTTCCCCTTCTATGCTTATGCAAATTTTTACTTTCATTTTGTAAGTTTTGATCATATGGTTTTGTTATGTGCCTTATGGTGTGTTGAGGAAGTGTTCTAGAAGTGTTACTAAGGTACTTGAATCAGGTAGACCTCAGGGAACCTTCCCCAGACACTCTCCACACCTAAAACTTTTAGTTTCAGGCAATTCTGGGAGTTTTTTGAGACAATGACGTATGAGCATCTAGGAATCTTGTACGAGTATGTACTATTAACCATATGAGAATTGGTGGATTTCCATATGGTCATGTATGGATTACCTTATGGAAAATTATAGGTTTCCGTATGAGGTTTTAGAGGGTCCTAAGGGCTCAATTTGATCAAATTTTGGGCATGTGACTCCTATAACCTGTTTCCTATGCTTGGGCTGCAACTTTTCTCACTTATGCATGTCCATCTCTTTCTTTCTTGGTGTTATAATGTGTTATTTAAGATGTTTCAAAACTTGTCATTTCCTTCTATTCATATAATGAGGCTAGGACTCATCCTAAGGGCCTGAGACCACAAGAGGGTTCCCTAGACCTGCAAATTGAACCATTTGAAATGCATCTTGGTTTCTTTGGCTTGGGTGTGGGTAGGGGACTAGGTACCCTAGGTGAGTGGCTCACCATAGATGTTGGAACCCAAAGTGGTTTCCAGATGATCCTATGGGTGAGTTGGTAAAAAGTGATAACCTAATAATGAACTTGGGAAAGGGGGTTTCAAAAGATAATGAAAGACACCTAAATGTAAGTCCACATAGACCTGTTGGAGTACTGGGACCATAGGTAACTTCTAGGATGGATAATTTTTCATAAAGGGGGGACCAGGGTTACATTGTTTCCAGGAAGGATCCCAATATGTAGGATGTGTGATGACACTCACCTAGATGGTATACTAGAAACCTAACCTATGTTTATAGTATGATGATATCTTGTTATGTCTTTTCTTTTCCTTTCAAGTTATTGTTTTGTAAAGCCCTAGATTTCTTTATGCCTTGTGAGTATCATGGTTCTATCTCCTAGCATGGGGTGTGGAAATTCTTAGTTTTACATGGTTGGGTGGCATATATCTTTCGGGGTACTGTTCATGGCTCGTGGCTTGGATGTGTTTCTGATTTCATGCAATGATAAAGGTTTCTCAATTTGTATCATGTACTATTGTAATGCAAGATGTAAAGATCTCTTTGTAAGCCTTTGGTCCATTTGATGTAAATTTTACATGTAATTGTATCTATCATTGGAAATTGAAGGAATACAGAAATGTAATCAGGGAGGGATAGTTTTAAGGTTTTTCAAGGGATGTTATTTGAAGATTCAAAAGTTTTAATGAAAAGTGTAATCTTGTATTAATTATTTTATCTCTCCTATGTTAGAATAAAAAACAATGTCTTAAATGTAAAGGTTTAATTGAAATTGCAAATGGGTAGTTATTCAATGTGTAGGTAAAAGGAATGAAAATAAGATAGGAAGTAGAAGATATAGTTGTGAATGAAAGAATATGTTCTTACCTTTTTCTTATATTTTGAAATGCAAAGTAAAGAAAAAGGAAATGGAATTCAACTAGATTAGTAATGAAATGCAATGCTTTTATATTGATAAATGAATTCAATAAGGGAACCTTTAAGGAATGTTCTTTGTGGATGTTAACAATGTAATGTTAGAATGTTAAAAAAAATTGTTAGTTGTAATTTTAGGTTAAAAGACCTATTTCCTTATGGGTTCCCTAGCGGGGACATTACATTTGGTATCGAATCCCTATTTTCCACACTAGGAGCTCAAGGGTATATTTATATTTAAACTTAAACTCTTCAACACATTGAATACTCATTAAAACTAGTTACCTAAAACTTATGTTTCACCACTCTTCCAGGATGCCTCCCATCACCCATGGAAGAGCTAAGGATAGAGTTCATGAATCTTCCTTGAGATCTCACCCAGAGAGTTCCCATGGGGAATATGAGGGAGAAAGAAATGAAGACAACCATAGGAATGAGAGTCAAAGTAATGACTAAGAAGGATCCCACTACTACATTTGGGGCCAAATTTTGACAGAAGTTTTCGACGGGTAACTTTTTCTTACGAATTTGGTGTTTTTTTTTTGTAATAGGCCCCGATGATGTCAGTATTCTGATGGATGTTTAATTGACCATCAAAACTCTGACAGATTCAGGGTATACATTTAAAAAAAAGTGAAACAGCCTCATCATTTTTATTTCGATTGGAGAGTGGGAGAAAAGGAGTGAAAGCTGAGCGTGGGAGAAGGTATGTGATTTTTTCATCTTTCGAGCCTCTACCATCATATTCGAATGCATTTCATTTTATTTTTGAGGGAGTTTCTCTTTGAAATGACCACATTCTACTGGTGTCACACCCTAGCCAGTGCTATATCTCTATTATTTGATGTTATTGGTGCTTGTGCTCAAGGATATCGATTCACTATATTCAAATGTTTGGATTCACGTTTGTTGATACTACTAGCATATGTGTTTAATGATACCATTGTATATTGTTGTCACTAAAATGACCACATTCTACTGGTGTTGTGCCCTAGCCTGTGCTTTAACTCCATTATTTGATGTTATTGGTGCTTGTGCTCAAGGATATCCATTTTTTTGAAATGTTGATTGTGGTTATCAAA
The DNA here is from genome assembly GCA_027943335.1 of Chamaecyparis obtusa. Taxonomy (NCBI): domain Eukaryota; kingdom Viridiplantae; phylum Streptophyta; class Pinopsida; order Cupressales; family Cupressaceae; genus Chamaecyparis; species Chamaecyparis obtusa. Next base: position 22,802 of record BSBK01013092.1, read on the forward strand.
TAGATAGCCTGTGAGCTTCTAGCTAGGCGCCATTTGTATTGATAGCTTAGGGCATCAAATGTATTGTATCATTGATAGTTGAGACTTTGTTAAAAGGAAATAGGACAAAGAATGATTTTTATTTAGTTTCTCTATTTTGATCCCTAAGTGGCTTACAACCCTAGAGAAGTATATGCAGATTTATGGATCCAGTTGCAGAATACATAGCAACCGATAATTCACAAGAAATCCATGCATCCAATTTGAATAGCAATTAATACAAAGAACTAGGGTCCTCCAATGGCCCAATCATCCGGACCTTGACTGTCCCCTCAACCAATGACCCTTCAAAACCAGGTTATCATGCAATCAGTGAGTGATCCTTCATTCTCCTGGTCTGCCCTGCATCTAAACATATTGGAAATACACAATACAATGATAACAAGTCTTTCACAATCCCCCTTCCCCCAAGGAACACTATCAACCATCCCTTCCACATAGCATTTCACTGTTTTATGAGTGGATTGTGCAAGAACAATTAACATTAAACAAGGAGGAAACTCCTCAACACATCTTGGAAACCATTAAATTCAATAATAAATGAAACCTAACACCAACACTATTCCTTTCATAGTTGCAGGATACATAGCAGTCGATAATTCACAAGAAATCCATGCATCAAATTTTTATAAGGATATCTTACTAATCAATAGGAATTTTCTTGATATGACCAATGATTATGCATTTTGATGGCAGTGTGCTAGTTCAAAAGGATAATATAAATCTGAAACATTTTTTTTTTATTTTCTCAAACTATAAATGTGGTTAAAGGGAAAATATTATGTGGAAAACCCACAAACCAAGCTAGCAAATGATTGTACATCAAATTATTCCTATATTTATTCAAGTATTGCTATGCTTCAGCTACCTGACCTTTGAGCTTCATCTAGAGGAATGTGTAGCTTTAAGATAGAGTTACTTCTTGGGCCTTACAATAGGGTGGAATATGATCAAGATTTTTTTAGGTTGTATCTTTCCTAGTCCCATTGTTAGATTCTTACAGTTCATGGTTTGAATCTATTATGGTTGTGTAAGGGATTTGTAGATGCTTTTTCTAACATAATTATTGGACACCATGATTGGAACAACTGTTTGTTGGCTATTGTACACATGAATCATAACTGTCAATGGTTCTTTGTGTTCAAGAATTCATTGATCAATCTTTGAGATTTATTGTCCCAGCTTTAAAAGAGTGATAAAAGATATAGTGAGTGCTATCTTTTCCAAGTGTTTTGTGGGTGCCATTATCTTCTAGGAGTAATTGTCGGAACCAAATTATGTTCTTTACCTCTAGTAAATATTGCAGACACAATCATCTTCTTGGTGAAGGGTTGCTTCCATCTCCATGAGACATTATTGCATGGTTTTCATTCCCTTGTAGTATAGTGAACCTAATTTAATACAAGTGTGCACTATTTTTGGATCCATAATTTATGGCCCCTACACTATGGTTGTTAGCCTAAGATAGGCCTACCTTTGCATATAATAAGAGGCCAACATGAAACAAACATCCAGAAGTTAGGGGGTTATTCCCTGTCCATAATTTATTATTTAAGTGCTAAGTGATGATGGGTATATCATGTAATTCATACCTAGTGTGTCTCTTTCTTTCTCTCCACATCTCACATTAGGAGTATAGGCTATAAAATACCAATGAAATCAACTATTGGTCAAATCTAATCATAATTGTAGTATAAAGATTAAAATAGACCTTGAAGAAATATGGGAACCATTTTTGATAGATATTGTACAAATGAAGAGAATACTCCCAAGAGGAAATGCTTCAATGTGGAACAATTGAAGGACAATATTTTACTTTTATATGCACATCTGCAATGTTTTTGATATATTTCTAAGATAACAAAACCATAGAAAGAATAGCATATAGAAGAAAGTAAAGAATAATGATCATATTTTGAGATATTGTGGAAACTTAAAGGAAAGAATGCTTGGTGGGGTTATCATGCAATCAGTGAGTGATCCTTCATTCCCCCCTCTTCCAGTGATCCTTCAAAACTGGGTTATCATGCAATCAATGAGTGATCATTCATTCTCTTGGTCTGCCCTGCATCCAAACATATTGGAAATACACAATACAATGATAACAAGCCTTTCACAATCCCCCTTCCCTCAAGAAACACTATCAACATCTAGACCTTGACTGTCCCCTCAACCAATGACCCTTCAAAACTGGGTTATCATGCAATCAATGAGTGATCCTTCATTCTCCTAGTCTGCCCTGCATCCAAACATAGTGGAAATACACAATACAATGATAACAAGTCTTTTACAATCCCCCTTCCCTCAATGAATTACTATCAACATCTGGACGTTGACTATCCCCTCAACCAGTGACCCTTCAAAACTGGGTTATCATGCAATCAGTGAGTGATCCTTCATTCTCCTAGTCTGCCTTGCATCTAAACATATTGGAAATATACAATACAATGATAACAAGTCTTTCACAATCCCCCTTCTCTCAAGGAACACTATCAAAAAGTGACCCTTGTTCTTATCAGCCATATCCAATGTTTCATTGAAGTCACAACCAAGAATGAAGGTCACCTTACCCATACCATTCATGGAATCTGAAATTTTGTTCCAAACTCCTAAAAAAATTTCTATTGCTTCTTGTTTCTTCTTTAAATACTTCTTCTACCACAATGTCCTCTTGCCCCATCTTCTTGATCTTCCTGGCTAAAGCGGATGAATCCACACACAATAACCCAAAATGAAGGGTTTTGTATCCTTTAATGAATCTCAGTCACTGGTAATGCATGGACAGTCAAACCAGTAATCTCCAAAGCATTCAATAAGTGAATATGAATGTTTGAAAACTTTCCTCTCAACTTCCCCAACCACTCCTAATCGGTTAGAGGGATATTTCTAGAATCTCCACTATTCCTATCCTTACCAACAATTCTTAAACATGCTTTATCTGATATGATAATAACATGCTAAACTTAACCAATGGCATGTTCTTCATGTGGTACAAGGAAGATTTGGCTATCAAATCTTCCTTCATGCAAGCTGAGCACAAGAGAAGGTATGTGATTTCTTCATCTTTGATTGGTATCTGTGACGGAAAATGTCTTTCGAGCCTCTGACATCATATTTGACCACAAATTTCAAATGCATTGCATTTTATTTGATCATGAATGCTCACTGAAATGACCACATTCTACTGGTGTTGTGCCCTAGCCCGTGCTTTATCTCCATTATTTGATGTTATTGGTGCTTGTGCTCAAGGATATCAATTTACTATTTTCAAATGTTTGGATTCACGTTTTTTGATATTACAATTCATCATATCAGATAAAGTATGTTTAAGAAGTTTTAGTGTCTAAACACTCAACTAATCCCTCTAACTGATTAGGAGTGGTTGGGGAAGTTGAGAGGAAAGTTTTCAAACATTCATATTCACTTATTGAATGCTTTGGAGACTACTGGTTTGACTGTCCATGCGTTAATGTTTAGAAGAGATCAATGAAGTATTTAAAGACATTCTTACATGTTTGGAGAGGTTTAAGAGGCACTTATCATGATTGTACCCTCACAAACAATGGCATAGACTAGTTTTACTAAGTTTCCTTTCTCTATTTTGAGGTTTTCTTTCTCTGTCGCAGGGGTACAGTCAGAGGGTTCATTGACAAAATGATCCTTTGAATGGTTACTATGAATATGAATGATTTGATATAGCATATTGCTCATTTTACTTGAAGTTTGGAATAGCTTGTGCAAGGGTGAAAGTAGTTTTGATCGTTTTGGTCGTGATTGTTCCTCTACATAGTCAAAAAATGTAACTGTCTAATGATTATATGTAATGTTGAATGGATTAAATGCTTTATTCTTGGTAAAAGTGAATGGAAGGAATAGTGTTGGTGTTAGGTTTCATTTATTGTTGAATTCAATGGTTTCCAAGATGTGTTGAGGAGTTTGCTCCTTGTTTAATGTTAATTATTCCTGCACAATCCACTCATACAACAGTGGAATGCTATGTGATTGACAATTTCATACAACTGGTCCTTTGGTGTGTATTAAATACAATCCAGACACTTATTGAATGCTTTGGAGACTACTGGTTTGATTGTCCATATGTTACCAATGTCTGAGATTCATTAAAGGATACAAAACCCTTCATTTTGGGGTTAGTGTGTGTGGATTCAAATGTAGGTTTGATTTGGTTAATGTTTAGAAGAGATCAATGAAGTATTTAAAGACAATCTTACATGTTTGGAGAGGTTTGAGAGGCACTTATCATGACTGTACCCTCACAAACAATGGCATAGAGTGGTTTTACTAAGTTTCCTTTCTCTATTTTGAGGTTTCTTTTCTCTGTCGCAGGGGTACAGTCAGAAGGTTCATTGACAAAATAATCCTTTGAATGGTTACTATGAATATGAATGATTTGATATAGCATATTTCTCATTTTACTTGAAGTTTGGAATAGCTTGTACTTGAAGTTTGGAATAGCTTGTGCTTGTGCTGGAATTCTTGGTAGAAGTGAATGGAAGGAATAGTGTTGGTGTTAGGTTTCATTTATTATTGAATTCAATGGTTTCCAAGATGTGTTGAGGATTTTGCTCCTTGTTTAATGTTAACTATTCCTGCACAATCCACTCATACAACAGTGAAATGCTATGTGATTGACAATTTCATACAACTGGTCCTTTGGCATGTATTAAACAAAATATAATTTTTAGCATATTATTATAATTCTATTTCTTTGTTGTAAACATGCCATTGGTTCAGTTTTGTAAAAAAAAAAATCGTGTACAATTTTTTTTTTCTATTTTTTCCATTTGATAACCACAGTCAACATTTCAAAACAGTGAATAACATCAAATAATGGAGATAAAGCATGGGATAGGGCACGACACCAGTAGATTAAAACTGAACCAATGACATGTTTACAACAAAGAAATAGAATGATAATAATATGCTAAAAAATTTATTCTGTTTAATACACACCAAAGGACCAGTTGTATGAAATTGTCAATCACATAGCATTTCACTATTGTATGAGTGGATTGTGCAGGAACAGTTAACATTAAACATAGCTAGTGTTCTCTTTACTTTCTCAAATCTCTGTAAGTCAAAAATATTAGAGTTGTATAATACATTGTTAGTATCCTTTTTCCATGGGTCCTAGGTCTTTGGGTCCATGGAAAGGAAATAGATTACAAAATACACTTCAAAACAAAGGAAAAACTTAGCAAATTCAGTCTAACTCACTGTAGATGAAGGAACAGTCATGCTAATAGTTCCTTTAAGTCTTCCAAAACATTTATTGAACTCCCCTAAAGTCCTATTGGATCCCCAAATTGCTTAATCCAATCAACTTACATCAGGATCATGAGAAACTTCAAAGGATTAAAAACATTACTTGGAATAGTCAAATCATTATGCTTTCAAATCAATTACCTATCGACATATCCCTTGCGAGGGAGAGAAGCCAAACACATAAAGAACATGCACATAAACACGACAGCTGAAAAACTTAAATGGAATACACCAAGAAGTACCAAATGATGAATGCTCAATTGTTGTAATGGCAAAGCATCAAAACCGTCCATTTATAGAACTTGATTTTATAGTCTAAATGATTTTTCTATAGTCGTAATGATTTTTCTAGAACTTGATTTTGTAGTCTTAATGATTTTTCTATAGTCCTAATGATTTTTCTATAGTACTCTTAATGATTTTTCTAGAACTTGATTTTCTAGTCTTAATGATTTTTCTACAATCCTAATGATTTTTCTATACTCTTAATGATTTTTCTTTTGTCCTAATGTTTGTTGCTCTTGATAAATTAGGCCTTGAATTTGAATTTTTGTTCATTGTTTTATTTCAACTTGATATTTCATTCATTTTTCATATACACAGAGAGTACACATGCTGATAGAAAAATGAGCTATTTGATTAAGGTTAACTATTCATGATTGTAAATAGTCAATATTTCTGATGGTACTCCTTGGTGTATTTCATTTTAAAATAATCATGTTTCTATGGCTATGATAAATGTCCCTTTGTGTTGAGAAAATTAGACTTGAAAAAATGGTTGCAAACAAATCATCCTTCTTCCACCAACATTCTAGTCAATGTACAAGTAACGAGTCATTCCATTCAAGAAAGACCATGTCTGACAATATCAACGTAGAACAAAATAAGGAGTATGCAGAATTTAGTGATTGTATCTTCCATTAGAGCCACTTCATATGCACAGGTGATGAACATGCATATTTACCTAAGCGCTATTGGGAGCTTACCCAACAACATATACCTTCTATGATCAACTCTTATATGCACAGATGATGAACATTTAGATTTGCCTAAGCAATGCTTTTAGTAGTCCTCCTACACATGTACTATTGTGAAAATCATCACAAGTCCATTTGTTGGAGGGCTACTCAAAGTACACATGTTTGGAGGTCTGAAGGAAACAAGAGAATTTGAAGAGTCATGAGTCTTAAGATTGTACTTAATATAGCCAAGCTTCATTCAATGGTACATTCAAACATGAAACAAACCATTCTTAAACTAGATTAAACTAGTAAACCAAAGGACATACTGATTATAAGTAAACTAGTAAACCAAAGGACATGCTTTTACTACTAAGTCTCTATTTTTTGGGCATACTGATTATAAGTACTTGACATATATCACAAATGTTGCTAATTAAGGTTGGCGGGATGATTACGCCTATCCTGAAAAAAGATTGTCAAATCATTATACATTCAAATCAATTACCTATCGATGCATCCCTTGTGAGGGAGAGAAGCCAAACACATAAAGAACATGCACATAAACATGACAACTAAAAAACTTAAATGGAATACACCAAGAAGTACCAAATGATGAATGCTCAATTGTTGTGATGGCAAAGCAATATCAGAACCATCCATTTATAGAACTTGATTTTTCTATAGTCCTAATGATTTTTCTTATTTCTTGTCTGTGCTTGGTGACAGGATTTTGAACATTGTTGACGTACTTAAATGGAATACACAATACCAAATGATGAATGCTCAATTGTTGTAATGGCAAAGCATCAGAACCATCCATTTCTAAAATTTGATTTTGTATAGTCTTAATTATTTTTCTATAGTCCTAATGATTTTGAAAATTGTTGACAAAGAGTGTTTCTTTTTTTTATTGTAGTATAAATGATTTTTCTATAGTCGTAATGATTTTTCTTATTTCTTGTCTTTTGTCCCTTTTTGATTTCCTATGTCTGTGCTTCGTGATAGGATTTTGTCACCTTCTTTTGATGGTATATTTCATTCAGTCTATGTGGATTGAATACTATTTTGTTCACTATTTTATTTCAGCTTCATATTTGGGTATGTGCAAGATCATGAGGGGCCAAAAAGTGGTGATGTCAGTTCAAAACTTTGACAATGTAGCTGATGACTTTTTTTTCACCCGAATTTGATAAAATGAAAAGGGTATCTTAAGGAGATTATCAGCTTTCTATCGATATAATTGCTGTCAAATTTTGAATTCGGTAAGTAATTATTAGTTATTTTCTAATTGAGCTACCTCTAAAGTGTTGATTTATATATTGATTGAAAAATGACTATAACTTTCAGACGGTATAATATTTTTGAAATCTAAAAAATGCGTCACATTCTATGCTTCACCTACTATAAGGAAAAAAAATAAAAATTGAATTTTGTAAAGTTTTGAATGAGTTAAGGTGGTCAGACATGGGAGTTTTTTTATTCTGAAAATGTTGTAGCAAAAAATTCATAATTAATTATTTTTTTGGAATAAAATTACAAAAAAATGTGTGTCACATACGGGCATGAGTCTACTACTTATATATAAAATCTTATAATAAAATATTATCATTTGATTATGATTAAGGTGGTCAGACATACACCTACTTCTTCTTTTTTTCCTAAAATTTTTGTACTGCTGCATTGAAATCTATATTTTTCACCAATCATACTAACTTTTTCTCAAAAAAGGCCTAGTAGTTTAGAAACTAAATTCAATTATCTATAGATTCTATTCTTACAACTTTTTGATATTAGGTTCATAGCTAGTTGAAATTTTCACGTCAAGTTGACTAACCCTGATTTGATGATTTTTCATTGCCACTTAAGGGCATAGTTTGGCCCCTCATGATCTTGCACATACCCATTTCTTTCATTTTTCATATACACAGAGACTACACATGCTGATAAAAAAAATGAGCTATTTGATTTAGGTTTACTTTTCATTATTGTAAATGGTTAATATTTCTGATGGTACTCCTTGGTGTATTTCATATAAAAATAATAAATGTAGTAACGATGGTGCGGTGCATTATTGATATATAGGCTCGATGACTCTTGTCAATGTGCCAAACTGTAGATGTGGTGGTGGGCAGTGTGTGTTGAAGCCTTCACGGACACTGAACAACCTTGGACGATAATTTTGGTGCTGCCCAAATAGAAAAAAGGTTGCTGATGTGTATATATTTAATGTTTCTAATGTAAATACTATTCATTATAATATAAGAACTAATGTAGACTGGGCATCACAAGGAAATAATGGCTACGGATACTTTAGTTGGGTCGATGACAACTCATCTGCATCTATCTGCCCATCTCCACTTATCCGCGATGAAGGATTTGAGTGCAAAATGTGTCAGGCTAGGGCAAATTCTGAAATTATATTTTTACGATGCCTTCTCTATATTGTAATCACATATCTTTGTTGTGACCATATGCAGAGATGAACTCAGGAATTAGTTAGTTTAGTATTTGCATTATGTAACTAATATTTTAATATGGATATGACATAACTTCTCTTTGCCTCAAGTACGCATATATATGGTTTACATCTTTTTTTAGAATAATTCTTCATGTTTATGGCTCATGTGAGCCCCAATCTGCTATCAATCACATGATTTAATGTATAGTGTTTTCTTGGTTGTTCCATTTGTTCCTTGACCTTGACTATGGATTGACTATCATTTTCAAGCTTGAGCGTGACTTTGTACCACTCACAATCTGTAGATTTGTACGCAACGCTGATTTATGAATGTAAATAATGCATTAAACGTAAAATACGAATGTTGCGTGTATGAAGTCTTGCTGAAGTTTGAGCATCCTCCCTTTATTCCAGTGACAGATTGGAATGAGTTCATTTTGGATGCAAAGGAGAAAGGGGATACTCAAAGAGGAATTACACCAGCAAATGTGAGAAGGTATAAACATTTTAATAGATTTATATTATTAAATAATGAAATTTGCATATACTAGTGTTCTAAGCGTCCTCATTACATGATTTAAGGTCTTAGTCCATAGACAAATTAAATTAGACTTACTATCCAAAATACATAAAAAGCATGCACATAAACATGACAACTGAGAAACATAAATGTAGATTTCACAATAGCTAAGAAACATAATTGTAGGCATCATAGTCACAATCTTTTGGAGACAACGTAATTGAGTTGTGTACCCAAGTGGTGTAGAGCAACTTCTGCACCCCCAATTCCAAGTTGAATACATCTATTGGAGGACCTTGTATTCATGAGCAACAGATGTAGTCAACTTGGAATCAGAGGTGCAGGAGTTGCTCTCCACCGTCTAGGTATACAACTCAATTACGTTGTCTCCAAAAAATTGTGACCACGATGCCTACAATTATGTTTCTCAGCTGTTGTGTCCCAGGACCCCTTATGACCCTTTACGACCATTTACGATCCCTAAGAATACATCTTAGAGGTTTTAAAATGTCGTAAAGGGTCATAAGAGGCTCCTAGGAGGGGCCAGATGAGCTTCCACCTTCACGTGGTTGGCCCTGTTAAGTAGAGAATGTTTAACTATTCTCAAAACAAAGAGAAGCTCAATAATTTAAGGTCTCAGTCCATCGAGATGCTAAAAAAATGACAGGAATCAAGAATGGAGAGTTTTTAGATTCTGAGAAGACGTATATGGAGTGGAGGCCAAATTGAGTACTAGTGTAGAGTGTTAATATTTGTAGCCTCTCGACCAAGATCAAACTGATCAAATAAATACCCTTGTGCAATTTATAATAATAAGGAGATTATTATTTCATTTATATATATGTTTTGGTTGAATTAGTTAAGGGCCCAAGGTCGACCTCTTGGCTTTAACATTAAATATATTTAATAAGACCAGGTCGGCCCTCTTGAAGATAATTCAATTCATATATATATGGTGTTGGATTCTAGGGAGAGAAGCACCAAAAACACATCATGCTTCCCTTCCCCAAAACCTTGATTCTCTACCTTAAGCAAACTTAGATCAACATATATTGGTGTGAAAGATAAGCAACTTTAGCTAATAGATAAGAACAAGTCTGAGCATGAATAAAGATCAGATTATGATCTGATCCATACAACCAGCAATTATTGGCAATGTTAACTGTGAGCTGATTAGGGTTGGAAGCCTCTGTTAGGACTGGACTCTTCCTCAATACACTAACACTAAGGTACTAATCAGGATCTCCTCAGTACCTTTGTTAGTACAGTTGGAGGCATATAGACTTGAGTATACTTGGTTGATATCCAGGTATCTTCTATCCCTTCTTGTTTACTTTATTCTATGTTTAGCTATGTTAGATCTCTATAGTTTGTTCATTCCGGAGTAGAATCTGAAATATATCAACAAGAGATGATGATTCAGTAACCTACATCTAGAAAACCTTCACAATTATCCCTTCTTTGGCCTCCACTTTTTCTTCTTCTCAAAAATGGTTATCTAGAAACTTTGGAGCCTATCGATTCTTGCCATACACAACCTGTGCATGTTGATGACAATGAGGACGTGCATCACAGTAATACAAGTAAACATCTTAAATTGATTGGTGTAGTAATACAAATTTAATTGCAATTGGTGTTTGGATTAATGTAACAATTTGTATTGCAGCTGTAGACAGTGTAGAGGTTGTTGTTAATGAGCAGGTTGAGGTTGAGGCCGAGGCTAGACAAACTGACCTTGATGTTGATGATGTGACTAGATCAGGTAAAGAGCTATATGATTATGAATGCTATCAATGCCTTTATTACCAAGGAATCGCCGCCCACCATTAATGAATATTAATGAACACTTACACCATGAAGAAGACAAATGATTAAATAGAAAGAGAGGACCAACTGAACCATCTTGTGGTCAGTCTATATCACATTGAGAAACAATGTCAAGACTTGAGAATCAAAACAATCAAAATTTTCTTCAAGACCATGAATGATCAACAACATTCCATCAGAAAACAAAACACTAATCTATGTTATCATTAAGCCATAAAATATGTCTTTAAAGTTTAGAAGCATCACAAAAACTTTCAAGAAACATAGTACTATCCAAAATATGTCTTTAAAGTTTATTTCTAATGATTATGATGATGTTGATGTTGATGTCTATAATTTATTTCACTTACTGATGCTTGCCTAGATTGAATTTTTAATTGCTAGGTTGGAGAATGCTTTCAAAGTTTAGGGTCTATTCCACATGATACTCTTAGTTACAGCTCAAATGCAACTTAACATATTTTTGATGTTGGGCAACCCACTATAGAAACTCATCCGTAGGTGAAATTTAATGCTGTGAATCTTGGCATTGTTAATGTTATTACTTTTCCTCACATTTCATATTTGTGAAAATGTTTCTTGGCACTATCTTCTTTTTCAATTCCTATATTTGCAGCTTTGTAGATCATTAACTTAAGCATTACATGTCTTTGTTCAAATTTTATTCTAACACTATATCATATCTTATTCTTATTACAATGTTCTTTGTTGTGGGGCAGGAGGTCAATCTTCATTGTCTTCATTGTGAGGGACAATGAAGATTTCTCTGACAAATAGTAGGTCTTCTTTAGTATCTTATAATAACATGCTAAACTGATAAAGGTGTTATGGGCATTTAATCTGCAATTACTAATAGATTAAGCATATTATTACTATGCTTAATGTTCCATTTAAATGCATTTAACACAAAAAACAAATTTACAAAACTAAACCAATGGCATGTTTACAACAAAGATGTGTTGAGGAGTTTGCTCCTTGTTTAATGTTAACTGTTCCTACACAATCCACTCATACAACAGTGAAATGCTATGTGGAAGGGATGGTTGATAGTGTCCCTTGAGGGAAGGGGGATTGTGAAAGACTTGTTATCATTGTATTATGTATTTCCAATATGTTTGGATGTAGGGAAGACTAGGAGAATGAAGGATCATTCACTAATTGCATGATAACCTGATTTTGAAGGGTCACTAGTTGAGGGGACAGTCAAGGTCCAGATGATTGGGCCATTGGAGGACCCTATTTCTTTGTATTAATTTCTATTCAAATTGGATACATGGATTTCTTGTGAATTATTGACTACTATGTATCCTACAATTGCATTTGTAAATCTACATATACTTCTCTAGGGTTGTAAGCCACTTAGAGATCAAAATAGAGAAACTAAATCAAAATCGTTCTTTGTCCTATTTCCTTTTAACAAAGTCTCAACTATCAATGATACAATACATTTGATGCCCTAAGCTATCAATACAAATGACACCTAGCTAGAAGATCACAAGCTGTCCATTTGATAACCACAGTCAACATTTCAAAAAAATGGATATCCGTGAGCACAAGCACCAATAAAATCAAATAATGGAGTTAAAGCATGAGCTAGGGCATGAAACCAGTAGAATGCGGTCATTTCAATGACAGCAATATACAGTGGCGTCATTAAACATATATGCTAATAATATTAACAAATGTGAATCCAAACATTTGAAAACCAATGACATGTTTACAAAAAAGGTCTAATAGAACTCCCAACAATTCTTAAACAATTAAGGTTGGAGTAGACATAGTTATCACACATTTTTTTTGTGTGGTAAAAGGAAAATTTGGCTAGGTCAAATCTTCCTTCGTGCTAGCAATCTACAGAATTAGACCTTTATTAACAATTGATCATGTCAGATAACTAGTATGTTTAAGAATTGTTGGGACTGGTCCTTTGGCATGTATTAAATAGAATATATAGAATTTTCAGCATATTATTATCATTCTATTTCTTTGTTGTAAACATGCCATTGGTTCAGTTTTGTAACTTCACTATTGTATGAGTGGATTGTGCATGAACAGTTAACATTAAACAAGGAGAAAACTCCTCAACACATCTTGGAAACTCCATTCACTTCTACCAAGAATAAAGCATTTAATCCATTCAACATTACGTATAATCATTAGACAGTTACATTTTCTGACTGTGTAGAGGAACAATCATGACCAAAACGACCAAAACTACTTTCACCCTTGCACAAGCTATTCCAAACTTCAAGTAAAATGAGCAATATTCTATATCAAATCATTCATATTCATAGTAACCATTCAAAGGATCATTTTGTCAGTGAACCCTCTGACTATACCCCTGCGGTAGAGAAAGGAAACCTCAAAATAGAGAAAGGAAACTTAGTAAAACCAGTCTATGCCACTGTTTGTGAGGGTACAGTCATTATAAGTGCCTCTCAAACCTCTCCAAGCATGTAAGATTGTCTTTAAATACTTTATTGATCTCTTCTAAACATTAACCAAATCAAACCTACATTTGAATCCACACACAATAACCCCAAAATGAAGGGTTTTGTATCCTTTAATGAATCTCAGTCACTGGTAACGCATGGACAGTCAAACCAGTAGTCTCCAAAGCATTCAATAAGTGACTGGATTGTATTTAATACATGCCAAAGGACAAGTTGTATGAAATTGTAATCACATAGCATTTCACTATTGTATGAGTGGATTTTGCAGGAATAGTTAACATTAAACAAGGAGCAAACTCCTTAACACATCTTGGAAACCATTAATTCAATAATAAATGAAACCTAACACCAACACTATTCCTTCCATTCACTTCTACCAAGAATAAAGCATTTAATCCATTCAACATTACATATAATCATTAGACAGTTACATTTCATGACTGTGTACTAGAGGAACAGTCACGACCAAAATGATCCAAACATTTGAAAATAGTGAATCGATATCCTTGAGCACAAGCACCAATAACATCAAATAATGGAGATAAAGCATGGGCTAGGGCATGACACCAGTAGAATGTGGTCATTTCAGAGAGCATTCATGATTAAATAAAATGTAATGCATTTGAAATTTGCAGTCGAATATGATGCCAGAGGCTCGAAAGATGAAGAAATCACATATGAAGAACATGCCATTGGTTCAATTTTGTAAACTTTTTTTTTGTGTAATTAGTAATTGGTAGATTAAATGCAGATAACACCTTTATCAATTTAATTAGCATGTTATTATCATATTAGAAAAAGTATGTTTAAGAATTGTTGGGACTGGTCCTTTTGTGTGTATTAAACATAACAAAATTTTTAGCATATTATTATCAATCTATTTCTTTGTTCTAAACATGCCATTGGTTCAGTTTTGTAGATTTTTATTTTGTGTTAAATGCATTTTTCATGAGGAGGGGTCTTGTTCTGAGGAGATTGATGAAGACTGTGTACCTCAAAAACCAATTCATAAGGTACCAATCCATGTTTTCTATTCGCTTATATTTTTGATTTGGTAAATCTCCTTATAAGTTTCATGTCCTTTCTTTTGATTACTATGGATGAGATATATATCTTATATTTAACATTCAAATTCTTTACATTTTAGAACATGTAGTGTGTTTTTTGAGGATTTTACCAAATCAACTTTTAACATAAACAACACCAAACTGATATCTTGCCCTTGCAACGTGACAATATTTGCATTTGACTAATAACTACAAGCAATTGAATAATAAATCCACATACCTGTATCTTTGTAAAATACCCAGAACATCAAAAAGATGGCTAAGTGGCTGCCGCCATGATTTTTATCTACTGAATATGGGAAAAAAAAAAACCAAAAGGAATCGAATAGAAAACATGATTGGTCATTTTAGAGAGCATTTCTGATCAAATAAAATGCAATGCCTTCTCTCGCTCTCGATCAGCTTTCACCCGCTCATTTTCTCCCACTCCTTTTTTCTACAATCGAAATAAAAATGATTTGGCCATTTCAAAATAGTGAATCGATATCCTTGAGCACAAGCACCAATAACATCAACTATTTTGATCCATGGGTACCCTAATGTTGGCAAGAGTTTTTTTATTAATAAGATTACTCTACAAGCTTGAAGAAGTGATATATTTTGGCAAATGAAGAGTGGAAAGATGATGATGTTCCTAAGATCACGGATGGACACAATGTTACAGATAGAATGGGAAGACATCTTTTGAGCCTGGCCCTGGATCCTTCGACAATTGGGTTAGGATTGAGACCCAGGCTAAAAAGATGTCTTCCTTTTTATTGTGGAATATAGGCTCTGTTGTTGCAACAATGATAGACTGTGATGTACATATCACAACAGCTGAGAAACATAAATGTAGGCATCATGGTCACAATTTTTTGGAGACACAACATAATTGAGTGTTATTCCCAGATGATGCAAGGCAACCACTACTTTGCATCATCTCGAAAAACCACTCAATTATGTTGTGTCTCCAAAAAATTGTGACCATGATACCTACATTTATGTTTCTCAGCTGTTGTGTCCCAGGACCCCTTATGACCCTTTACGACTATTTACGATCCCTAAGAATACATCTTAGAGGTCTTAAAATGTCGTAAAGGGTCATAAGAGGCTCTTAGGAGGGGCTAGGTGAGCTTCCACCTTCACGTGGTTGGCCCTGTTAAGTAGAGAATGTTAAACTATTCTCGAAACAAAGAGAAGATCAATAATTTAAGGTCTCAGTCCACAGAGATGCTGAAAAAATGACGAGAATCAATGATGGAGAGTTTTTAGATTCTGAGAAGACGTATATGGAGTGGATGCCAGATTGAGTACCAGTGCAGAGATGATGATTTAGTAACCTACATCTATAAAACCTTCACAATTATCCCTTCTTTGGCCTCCACTCATTCCTCTTCTGAAAAATGGTTATCTAGAAACTTTGGATAGTGTTTTCTCATCCATGCACGAAATGTGCTAGTGGTCATATAAAATTAATTTAGGCCTCTAGTATTGATGAGATGTACAAGTGTAAATTTTTTTTGCAAGACTGTGATCAATTTCTGCAGTGTACATAAATGCAAGGCGGTGATTATTCTCGATGATCGATAGGTAGCTAGGACTAAAGATAACATAGCTCAAGAGACCATAATAGGTTGTCTCTTTCTTCGGTCTATATTATTGATAGAATGTTTTACCTTTCATTAGCTCATCAAATCTAGGGATTTGAAAGAATTTAATAGAATATTTTCATGACAACGTATATTATTTAAGTTGACGTTGCATGAATTTATCTACTTCACACACTTGTATACTATGAAGATGGCAATAAAGAAGCATCTCCTCCCATGGCAATGCTTCTTTATCACCATCCTCATAGTCTACAAGTGCGTGAAGTAGATAAATTCATGCAATGTCAACTTAAATAATATACGTTGTCATGAAATATTCTATTAAATTCTTTCAAATCCCTGGATTTGATGAGCTAATGAAAGGTAAAACATTCTGTCAGTAATATAGACCAAAGAAAGAGACAACCTATGATGGTCTCTTGAGCTGTGTTAACTTTAATGTGCCTATCCATCAGTTTTTTGACAATTCATAATTAATTCCAATAGAAGGGCTATGCATTTGACAGACAAAATGTCAAAAAAAAATAATTTATGACATTTCATGTGACAATAATGCTATACGTTCGATAGGGAAACCTATCGGAGAATAGTGCAGAACTGTTGCTATTCCGACAATTTAAGTGTCATAAAGAGAAAATATTCGATAGAACTTTCGACAGTGAGGCCATATCACCAACAGGTAGATCTGTCAGAATATGATGCTAACTGTCGATATTCCAACAGTTATACTGTCAGAAATAATATGGTTCGATAGTCAGTTCCGATAGAGATTGTATATTTCTGATAGGTCTTGTTATCAGAATTCTGATGGATGAACCGTAGGAAATGCCATAATGAAGTTGTTGTCATTTGCAAATTTCCAACATGACATGGTGTCAGTAAACTGATAGGTAGGTCTTCTATCACAATCTTCTATGCAAAAATGGCGAAAGACTCATGTGTCAAAATTTTGACAAGTGGCTGTCAAAATTTGGCCCCAAATGTAGTAGTGTCCCAACTAAGAAAACTTATGCAACAACTTCTACATAGACTTGACAACCTCAAAAATAGAACCAACTTTGAGGAAGGGAACCAATCTCATCACCAAGATAAGGAAAGGGATAGAAGCCCTAGGAGAAGGAAAGCTCTGCTAGAATTTGAGGACTAGGATACCTCTCACATGAGGGACTTAATAAAGATCAAGGTACCCCTTTTCTATGGAAACAAAGGGGCATCTACAACAAAAACTTGGTTGTTCAACCTTGAGAGATGTTTCTCTATGCACCCCTTCAGCAGTAATGTCAAAGCTAGATGTTCCATTATGAATCTGAGGAAATTTGCATCTACCTAGTGGCACATTGAAGAGGACAAAATTCAAGTCACCATTAACACTATTTCTTGGTAATTGTTCCTAGAGAGCTTTAAGGATCGATTCATGTCTAATCAATGGAGACAAGGAAGGGAAGAAGAATTTTAACACCTTAAACAAGCCAACATGACAGTGGAATAATATGAAAGGAAATTCTATGAACTTAATCCTTTCTCGGGTTATAAAGATGACGTCCCCATTCTTGTATAACATTTCATAATAGGTTTGAATGACTGTATATCAGGAGATGTGGCAGTCCTAGAACCCAAAAGTCTTTGGGATGCTATCACTAAGGCATTCCTAGTTGAAAGAAAGGTTAAAGGAAAGGGTGGATATTCCAGTGGCCAGGCATTCAATGCTAGATTAGGCTCTAAAGGAACCTTCGAGCAAGGAAATTTCAACTCCAAGAACCAACAATCTTCTTTTAAAGGAGGACATGAATTCCATAAAAAGAAATTACAAAATAAAACCAAGGAAATGGGAAGTTTCAACAACCCTAGAACCATAGCATTTATCGAGCTCAACAAAGGTTTCCTCCTCCACCATCCCAAAATTCTTAGAATTTCAATAAAGGAGGTTATCAGCAATCTAGTGCACCTCCTGCAAAGAACCTTGGAAGGAATACTAGTTGTTATTCTTGTGGACAACAAGGACACATTGTATTTCATTACCCTCAATGCACTAATTTCACCAATTAGAATCAGGAA
The DNA here is from genome assembly GCA_027943335.1 of Chamaecyparis obtusa. Taxonomy (NCBI): domain Eukaryota; kingdom Viridiplantae; phylum Streptophyta; class Pinopsida; order Cupressales; family Cupressaceae; genus Chamaecyparis; species Chamaecyparis obtusa. The sequence continues at coordinate 41,058 of BSBK01013092.1, forward strand.
GCTTCAGAACTAATTGTGGAAGATGTTGGCCTGTCTCACGAGGTGTTTTCCGCAGTAGAGCATAGACAAGCCAATCACTAGAAAATAGTCATAGAGACTTCAAGTTTTTTAAAGGGTAAACCTATTTCTATCATCTTTGACTCAGGAGAAACTGATTCCTTCATATCTCCTTCCTTAATAGAAAAGTGCAGGATAGTGGTAGTAGGGCAAGGACTTAAGTGGTAGGTAGAGCTAGCCTCCAGGGTGAAAATGACCATAGATTTGTGTGTTAAAAATTGTAACTTGGGATTAGGACCTTTCTCTACCAGTTTTGATCTTTGAGTAATTCCTCTTGGATCATATGAAGTTATCCTAGGAATGGACTAGTTAGTAGCTCATGAAGCCATGATAGATTGTAGAAAGAAGCTCATTCATTGCATAGATGATTTGGGGAAGTCCAATACTATTGTGGGTATCCAACAACCTATATCACTTCAAATGATATCATCAATGCAACTTAAGAAATGCATGAGAAAGGGATGTCAATTTATTGTAGTCTCATTTAATGACTTGATTGACAAGGAAGATAGAGAAATAACACTTGAGCACCCTTTACTTCAAGAGTTTGTAGATGTCTATCCAATAGAGATACCTAGAATGCCTCCCAAAAGAGACATTGATTTCTGCATAGAGTTGGTTCCAGGTGCTAAAGTTGTCTCCAAAGTTCCTTATCGCATGACCACTCAAGAGTTAAGTGAGTTAAAAGTTCAACTAGAAGAAATATTGGAAAAAGGTGTCATCATACCTAGTGTGTCACCTTGGAGAGCTCTAATTATCTTTGCGAAGAAGAAGGATGAATCACTTAGGTTGTGCATTGACTATCATCAGCTCAAAAAAGTAACCATTAAGAATCGGTACCCTTTGCACAGGATTGATAATCTGTTTGATCAGATGAAAGGAACCAAATTATTTTCCAAAATTGATCTAAAGTCAGGCTATCATCAGTTAAGAATTCACAAAACTGACATTCACTGAACAATTTTTTGTACTCGATATGGGCATTAAGAATTTACCATAGTACCTTTCAGTCTCACTAATGCACCTTCAGTGTTCATGAGTCTTGTGAATGGGGTATTGAGGACCTTCTTGGATAAATTTGTCATAATTTTTCTGGATGACATTTTGGTGTACTCTAAATTAGTGGAAGAACATGAGCAACATCTTCAACAAGTGTTACAATGCCTTCATGAGAATCAATTGTTTTCAAACCTGGAGAAGTGTGAATTCTTCAAAATAGAATTTAAGTATCTTGGTCATGTTATCTCAGGAGAAGGTATAAAAGTTGATCCCACAAAGATACATGCTATAGTAGAATGGCCAACACCCACCAACATCTCAAATGTTCATAGTTTCATGGGTTTAGCCAAATACTACAGATGCTTCATCCAAGGATTCTCCAGATTTTCTCATCCCAACACTTCCTTGCAAAGGAAAGGGAAGAAGTTCATTTGGATTGAGAAATGTTTAGAATATTTTTAGATCCTTAAGGAAAAACTAACTAGTTCCCCGATTTTGGTGGTACCTGGCCCCGTTGAAAATTTTATGGTTTGCACTGATGCCTCCCTAGAAGTCATAGGGGCAGTGTTGATGCAAGGGGGTAGAGTTATTTATTATGAGTCTAGAAAGATTAAGGACCATGAGCTTAACTATCATACGCATTATTTGGAGTTAGCAGTTGTAGTTCATGCCTTGAATCGTTGGAGACACTTCTTATTGAGGCATCAGTTAAAGTTACATACTGATCATTGAAGCCTTCAATACATATTTACACAACCTAATCTCAATGCTAGGTAGTGTCGGTGGATGGATTTCCTTTTTCAATATGATTTTGAGGTTAGATATATCCAAGGTAAAGATAATGTGGTAGAAGATGATTTGAGTAGAAGGAGACATGAGCTATCCATGCTCTCCCTTTCTACTAATTTGAGAAGTCAAATTTTGCAGATACTTCCTTTAGATACTTTGTATCATGAAGTTAAGGCTGAGTTTGAGTTAGTAAGGGCCTTAGAAGGAAGGTTCTCAAGTTATTCCTTAAAGTTAGATGGATTATTGAGGCAAAAATAAGGAATCTATGTATCGCCTTCAGGAAATCTTCAAAAAATTATCATGGTGGAAGCACATCGTGCTCCCTATTTAGCTCATCCAGGAGTTAAGAAGATGTATTCAAATCTACAATAGTTATACTTTTGGTCAGGTATGAAGAGGGATATAGAATATTTTGAGGCTAGGTGTTTGGAATGTTATAGGTCAAGGCTGAGCATCATCACCCAACAGGCCTCCTTCAACCACATTTGATTCCTGAATGGAAATGGGATACGATATCTATAGATTTTATTATGGGACTCCCAGTCACTTATCAGAGACATGATGCTATCATGGTCACAGTGGGTAAGTTAACTAAAGAAGCACATTTTTCTCCTATGTAGTCATCATATACTACCACCTCAGTAGCCAAAGTCTTCCTAAAGGATATAGTCAGGTTGCACGGTGTTCCTAGAAAGGATATCTCTGATAGGGATCCAGTGTTCACTTCAGAGTTTTGGACCTCATTGTAGCATGCCTTAGGGACTCAGCTGAATTTTAGTTCAGCATATCATCCAGAGACTGATGGCCAGACAAAGAGAGTTCATCAGGTTCTTGAGGACATGCTTAGAATGTGTGTGATGGACAGATAGACCCATTGGGAAGATTATTTATACCTAGTGGAGTTTTCATACAATAATGGCTATTACACCTCTATTGGAATGTCACTGTTTCAAGCTCTTTATGGTTGACCTTGTCATACCCCTTTGAGTTGGGATCTCTTAGAGGACAGAGTACTGCTTGGCCTTGAGATATTACATGATATGGAGCAATAGGTTTTGAGGATTAGAGAGCATCTTGTGACATCTTAGGATAGGTAGAAGAAGTGTGATGATGCTCACATGATCAATAGGAAGTTTTCTATTGGAGATAAGGTGTTTTTGAGAGTCTCCCCACATAAGATCCCTATCCATTATGAAAAAGGTTCTAAATTGGCAACTAGATTTTTGGGTCCATTTGAGATCCTTGAGAGGATAAGACCGATTTCTTACCGACTTGCCCTACTGCCCAGCCTCACATGTGTGCATGATGTGTTTCATGTATCCATTCTTAGAGATTATATTCTTGATTTGAATCATGTATTGGATTGGAACACTTTACATGTATAGGATGGGAAGTTGGCTTTGGAACCAGTGCTTATACTATAGTAGCAGATTCTAACCCTCAGGGCTCGCAACATAGAGTAGGTAAGGGTCCTATGGGAACCTAATGATAAGACCTCTACCACTTGGGAGGTTGGTAGAAGGCTCAGATCTCTATATCCATACTTGTTTGTAGGCTTCCATGAGTAAGCCTAATCCTAGGGGGAGAGGATGTAATGCCCACCCTAGTACCTTCATATTTTAGACTGACAAGATTATTACTTTTTTACTTTGGATTATATGTTTGGACTATTTCATTTCATGATGGGACATTTGATTATATATATATTTAGTTAATAGAATTAATCATGGAGATAATAAGTGATTTGGCATGAAATGATGTATGTTTAGGAATGAACTATTGTGAAATGATTCATACTTGATTTATATTATTATGTTTATAATGGATCTAACCCTACTAATTCCACTATGTTTTGATGATTACACTATTTTAAGTGAGTGTAGGGTGAGGAGAGGTAGTCATAGTTACTCCTATGGGAGATCCACACAATGTTTCACTCTCCCTCCTTGTTTTCCATTGTTTGTACATACATATATATATGTATGTATACATGTTGGTTGGTTTTGCGAGATGTAGGTACTAGGAATCGACTCCACCTGGCTACATAGGTTTGAGCGTGCCTTCAAATTCCTCAAACTATTATTGTGTGGAGATTTTACCAAGCTACTCTTAAATAAATCTCATAGATTTAGGTTCCTGTTTAGGAGGTTACCTTAGTTGGGGATTCGAGTGTTGTATTATGATGTTTTTTTTGAGATTTATGTTGTAGTTGGATTTACTCTTGTATGTATATATGTTTATTTTATATATGTATTATAATTGAATGTATGTTATATATGTATGTGTATATGTGGGTGCACACATATATACCCATGCATATATACATATTATTATTTATGTGTTTTTACTTGCTTGTATAATGGTATCTTTGATTTTTAAATAAAGTTTATTAAATAAAAATAATAAGAAATTAAAAAGGAAGCTCTTTTGGTAAAACTACCTATCTAGGGGATTTGAACCCGATACCTCCTAGAAGTTAGGCTAGTTTATTTCCAATTGGGATATGTGTATTACTTGAGAGATTTTCGTACTCCTTCTCTTGTTATGGTCTTTTTAGGTGGATATTTTAAATAAAATAATAAAAAATTTAATAGTTGTTACGGGAATAGTTTTATTTAATCTCTCAACAAGCTATAGTATTTGGAGAAATTTCTTCCCGTAAAGAAACTCCTCCAACCATATATTTTGGAGGATAAATTATTATTGAAAGAGGAGTTTGGGAGATTAGAAGAATTGGGAGAAATTTAGGAGTTTCAGAGAAATACTTATTTTGGGGGTTTTCTGCATTTTTAATTTACCATCCTGGTTCTGTGAGGGATCTTAGGAGTTTTTTTGGGAAATAGGAAGGATTTTTCCTGAAGGGAATTCAATCCAAGAAGCCACCTTTCTCAAATCTTGGAAGGATTGTAGTGGTGTGCTCCAGTTTTCCTGATAGGATTCTTCGCAGGACTCCAAGTAGGGTCTGGAATCGGGAAGAATCCCTTTTCTTTCCTGAGTGTGTGTGTGTGTGTGTCTTATCAATAATTGATTTTTATATTTTAGGGAAACTATTGAAAAGATAAGGAAATACATTAAGTTTAGTTTCCATGTTTTAGAGGATGTGTATACAGGAAGATTTATGAATATGTCTGTATAGTTTTCTTTTAAAAATTCTTCCTAGGAATTATTGATTGCTTATAATAATGCATATCAGTGTATTTATTTTTTTTCTCATGGTTTAGGGAAGTTTAGGAAGTGGAAAGGTTAGGATGGATTAGGGAAGACATGCAGTCAGTTTCCCCTTCTATGCTTATGCAAGTTTTTACTTTCATTTTGTAAGTTTTGATCATATCGTTTTGTTATGTGCCTTATGGTGTGTTGAGGAAGTGTTTTGGAAGTGGTACTTGTGTGTGTGAATTTTGTACCTGATCTGTAGACACAACACTTCAGTAAAACATTAGAGGTTAGCTATAATCAAAATCATGCAAAATTGAAATCTACTCTAACCAAGTGATTTACTGCCTTCTAGTAGGTGCGAGATTAATGTTCTCAGATTGTTATCGAGATCAGTGACCTAGATGACACCTAAACGAAGGATTTGGATGCAAAAATGATACAAAATATGAATGCAATTAATCTATATTTTTGGTGTTTTCTATGCAATAAGAATGATAAAAAATTGATATGAAATCTAATCTATATGAAATTGATATGCTAAAATGATCTAACAATGATATGAAAAAGAATCTAAATGAATGTTAAAAAAAAACAAATTGATCTCACAATAGCCTTGATTTGCAATAAGCTTTGATTCTCCAAATTCTAATTCTTCAAAATAGTTGTGCAATTCGTAGACGACTTTGGCAAAGTAAGCTAGCAAAATTATGAGATGATTTGAGATCAGCTGAAGCTTTAATTTATAGAAATTCAGGGCTTTGGAGGTGCATGAGAAAAAGCCATAAATCACTCAAATAACTCAGGTTGATTTTTGAGTTATTTTTAAATAAAGATAATTAAGTCACAAAAACATGCAAAAGCTAAGTTTTAACTCAAAATAGAGTTTAGCTTTAATTGATAATTGATAGTTGTCTGCTTTTATGATTGTGCATGTTTTATTTATGAATTAATTTAATAAATAAAGTGATTTATGCTCAACTTAACTGATTTTTTAAAATAAATAATTGATTTATGGGTTAATCAATTATTTTTCAAACTTTTATTAAAAACTATATTATTAAATAATGACAACTTGCTTTAATTAATTAAATAAGAATTTAATCAATTATTCATATGATATTAGATTTATTGTCAAAATTAAATAATACAATTAATAATAGATAGAATTAAATTTAATTACACAATTAAGTGGCAAATATTAAATCTAATTAATTAAATATGAAAATATTCAATTAATCAAACTTTAGGATAAATGTGATTTATTGCCAAATAATTATAAAATTAAAGATAATTATGATGATTAGGAATATTACTAGGAATATTCCCTGATGTAGAATTTAAGATAATCAATTATGATTCGATGATGTTTAGATGTGCCTTAGATTAGGACTTTGATGTCGATTTCGTTCGAATTGAAGATGTAGGAGATTAATGAACTTATAGCCCATTTTTGGGGTATTATAGTACTAAGGTACCTGAATCAAGTAGACCTCGAGGAACCTTCCCCAGGCACTCTACACACCTAAAACTTTTAGTTTCAGGTAATTCTAGGAGTTTTTTGAGACAATGTCGTATTAGAATCCTGGAATCTCGTATGAGTATGTACTATTACCCATATGAGCATTGGTGGATTTCCATATGGGAATGTGTGGATTTTCATATGGGAAAGAAGAGGTTTTCATATGGGGTTTGAGAGGGTCCTAAGGGCTCAATTTGACCAGATTTTGGGCACGTGACTCCTATAACCTATTTCCTACGCTTGGGCTACAACTTTTCTCACTTATGCATGTCCATATCTTCCTTTTTTGGTGTTATAATGTGGTATTTAAGATGTTTCAGAACTTGGAATTTCCTTATGTTCATATAATGGGGCAAGGACTCATTCTGAGGGCCTAAGAGAACAAGAGGGTAACCTAGACCTACAAATTGAACCATTTGAAATGCATCTTGGTTTCTTTGTCTTCGGTGTGGGTAGGGGACTAGGTACCCTAGGTGAGTGGCTCACCATAGGTGTTGGAACCCAAATAGGTTTCTAGATGATCCTATGGGTGAGTTGGTAAAAAGTGATAACCTAATAATGAACTTGGGAAAGGGGGGTTTCAAAAGATAATGAAAGACACACACATGTAAGTCCACATAGACCTGTTGGAGTACTAGGACCATAGGTAATTTCTAGGATGGATCCCTATTCATAAAGGGGGAACTAGGGTTACATGGTTTCTAGGAAGGATCCCAATATGAAGGATGTGTGATGACACTCACCTAGATGGTATACTAGAAACCTAACCTATGTGTATAGTATGATGATATCTTGTAATGTATTTTATTTTTCTTTCAATTTATTTTTTTGTAAAGCATTAGGTTTCTTTAGGCCTTGTGAGTATCTTGGTTCTATCTCCTAGCACGGGAGGTGGAACTTATTAATTTCATATGGTTGGGTGGGAGATATCTTTCTAGGTACTGTTCATGGTTCATGGCTTGGCTGTGTTTTAGATTTCATGCAATGATAAAGATTTCTCAATTTGTATCATGTACTATTGTAATGCAAGATATAAAGATCTCTTTGTAAGCCTTCATGCCATTTGATGTAAATTTTACATGTAATTGTATCTATCATTTGAAATTGAAGGAATAAAGAAATGTAATTAGGGAGGGATAGTTTTAAGGTTTTTCAAGGGATGTTATTTAAAGATTAAAAAGTTTTAATGAAAAGTGTAATCTTGTAATAATTCTTTTATCTTTCCTATGTTGGAATAAAAAGAAATGTCTCAAATGTAAAGGATTAATTGAAATTGTAAAAGGGTATTTATTCAAAGTGTAGGAAAAAGGAATGAAAATGAGATAGGAAGTAGAAGATATAGTTGTGAATGAGAGATTATGTTCTTACCTTTCTCTTATATTCTAAAATGCCAAGTAAAGGAAAAGGAAATGGAATTCAACTAGATTAGTAATGAGAAGCAATGCCTTTATATTGATAAATGAATTTAATAAGGGAACCTTTAAGGAATGTTCTTTGTGGATGTTAACAATGTAATGTTAGAATGTTAACAAAAAAAAATTATTTGTAATTTTAGGTTAAAAGACCTGATTCCTTATGGATTCTGATGAAGGATCATCTTGGGTCCTTGGCAATCCTATGTCACCAAAAACATGTTTGTGTTTTCCTATGTTGCTTGGTTCCTGCTTTGACCAAGTTGGCTCAGTAGTTGCTCGGTTTCCTTTGTTAACCAAGTTAGTCGGTTATCTCTCTGGTGCTCGGTTAATTCCTTGGTGCCCGGTTATCCTTGCTTATCAAGTTGTTTGTTTTAGTTTCCTATTGAGGCCAACTTGTGCAATTAACTATGGTCATAGATTTAATGTTTGTATGTATCATTGGGAAGCGTGTGGACCTTGATCTAGTCACTCTTTCTATTGATGGTGGATCTAAAGACCAACTTGTTCAGTAGCCTCTTGTATTAATTGTAATCCTTGTTTGTAGTTTGGAACATCAATTAGGACATCAGTAGTAGAAGATAGAATATTGAAGATAGCTTTAGACCCTAGCATGTTTGAGGACTTCTATACTTGAATTGTAATATCTAGCCCAAAATGGGAAGGCCTTACAACCCGACATGTATAAGTCAATTTGAATGAATAATAAAAAGTAGATCTGCATTCTCTCTCTCACTTGTGTGTTGTGGCTTCCGCATGTGATCTCTGCAAGGTGGATCTAGTTAGGGTGTTTCTTTGGCCCCTCTCCTCATCCTCCCTTGCGTTAGGTGGTATCAGAGCTAAGGTGAGATTTGGATTTAGGTTTGTGAATCTAGGTTTGAGGTTTCCTTCTTGTCAAACCCTAGTTGATTTGTTGTGGGGTAGCAGATTGCGATCTGACCTGCAATTATAGAGGGTTTCAAGATGGTTCATGGGAGGTGAGATGCAGATCCAAGATTGGCATATATGTGTAGACAACTTGTTGCTAGATTAGAAGATGTTGAAATAGCACAGTGTAGAGAAAGACATATTGAAGATGTTAGTGATGATGAAATTGAGGAAGAACAAGGTGATATAGAACCTGCACCAGTGATGGATCAAGGTAAGGAAAGATTTTTGAAGGCTTTAACAAATCTAAAGTCTACACCACATTTCAATCCTCCCAAGTATAGTGGAAAGATAGATTCGGATGAGTTGGTGGACTGGATCACCGAGATGGAAAAGTACTTTGAATATGAAAATGTGCCTAAGGAAAAGAAGGTGAAAATTGTAAGCACAAAGTTGAAGAGTCATGCATCCTTGTGGTGGGAACATCTGCAATTGGACAGAAAGAGGAAAGGCAAAGAAAAAATTAAGGTATGGAATAAGATGGTGAATAAGTTGAAAGGAAATTTTTTACCTTGTGATTATCAGATTAACCTAGTTAGGTGAATGCAAAGTTTGAGGTAGAAAGATAGCTCGGTAAAAGATTATACTGAGGAATTCTATAGATTAGATATTAGATCTGGACATGAAAAAGATGATGTGGAAAGAATTTCTAGGTAGTTGAATGGATTGAGAGTTTCCACCCAAGAAAAAATTAGTTTGGTTAAGTTGGAGAACATTGAAGAAGTTTATCAGTTTTCCCTAAAAGATGAGGAGAAATTGAACAAAAGACATGAGAAAAGACAAAGAGGTAGAGGTGGTAGGTTCCCTAGAGGAAGAGGTAGATCTTATGTTGAAAATAGTAGATCTGAACCAAGAAAAGATAAATTTGGATAAAGGCAAGACCGAGTAGAAAGGTGAAAGTTCATCTAGAGGAAGAAGCAATAACCACCAAGGTGGTTATAACAGAGGTGGTTTATGAGGAATTTGTTACAATTGTGGAGAAGAATCACATAGATCATTTGAGTGTACACATGCAAGTAAGAAGGTTGGTAGCAGTAGAAATGATTTGGTGCAAGAAGAGTCACCGAATGAACTTATGAAGGAAAAGAACTTGATGGTAAGGAGATCACTTTGGAGTGAAAGTAATAAGGAAGATCTGGTAAAGAAAAGTTTTTTCAAGACTAGATGTAGAGTTTCTGATGAAGTGTGGAAGGTAATCATTGATAGTGGAAGCTTGGAGAACTTGGCATCTGAGGAAATGGTTACAAAGTTGTAGTTGAAAATGTTGGAACACCTGAAGCCCTATCAAATTTCATGGATCAAAGATGATCACACACTCTTGGTAAGTGAACAATGTTATGTGAATTTGAAACTTGGAAAGTACTAGGATAAGGTGTTATGTGATATCATCCTTATGGATTATTGTCATATTTTTTTGGGTAGATCTTGGCAATATGATAGACATGATATATATGATGGGAGATTGCATAAATATACTATTTGGGCTGATGGGAGAAGACAAATATTATTACCTTTGATTGAAGAACCTATTAGTAGTGTTTGTACATCTATGAAAGTTTGCTTGATGGAAGGAATAAATTTTGTTAAGGATTTGAAGAATAATGATGTATGTTTTGTTTTGATTCCTAACAAACCGAGTAAGAAAAAAGAGGATAACATACTTGAGGAGATTGATAAGTTACTCACTAAGTACAAAGAGTTCATTTATGATAATGTGCTTGATGGTTTTCCACCGAAGAGAAGTATTGATCATTTCATGGATCTAATCCCTAGAGCTAGTTTACCGAATAAGGCACCACATCGGTTGACACCTACCGAGAATTAGGAATTGAACTAACAAATTCAAAAATTGTTGTAGAAAGGTTTGATCTGAGAAAGTTTGATTCCTTGTGCAATACCAGTTGTATTGGCACCTAAGAAGAATGGAGAATGGAAAATGTGTATGGATTCTAGAGAAATCAACAAGATAATAGTGAAATATAGGTTTCCTATACCAAGAATGGATGACATAATGGACAGTTTGACTGGAGCAAAGTATTTTACCAAAATTGATTTGAAAAGTGGGTATCATCAAATCACAATCAGAGAAGGTGATGAGTGGAAAACTACTTTTAAGACAAAAGAAGGTTTGTAGGATTGGTTGGTTATGCCTTTTGGTTTAACTAATGCACCAAGTACTTTTATGAGATTAATGAGTGAATTTTTCAAGAAATTCTTAGGTAAATTTGTGATTGTATACCTAGATGATATTTTGATATTCAGTAAGACCAAAGAAGAACATTTTTTGCATGTTAAACAAGTATTGCAGAGGTTGAAAGATGAAAGTGTTCTTTCATGAAAGAGGAGATTGTATATTTGGGATTTGTGATTTTAGCTGATGGTTTGAAATTGGATCATGAAAAGGTTGAAGCTATTTTGAATTGGCCTACCCTTGAGAATGCTAGTGAGGTAAGATCATTTCATGGTTTGGCAAGTTTTTACTAAAATTTTATTAAGAATTTCAGTTCAATTTTTAATTCTATGAATGAGACTATGAGAGGAGATAAAAGATAATTCAAGTGGACACATAGAGCTAACAAAATTTTTGAGACTCTGAAGTAGAAGGTTGTTGAATTTCCTGTGTTAGCATTGCCTGGTTTCAATAAGGTATTTTAAGTAGAACGTGATGCAAGTGGAAGTGCAATAGGATTTGGGTTGAGTCAAGAAGGTAAACCTTTTGCTTTATTTAGTGAAAAGTTGAATGATGCAAAAATGAAATACTTTGTGTATGATCAAGAATTCTATGCTATTGTTCAAGCCCTAAAGAAATGGAGACATTATTTGATACCGAGAGAATTTTTGTTGTATACCGATCATAAAGCTTCACAATATTTGGGTAGTCAGAATAAGTTGAATCAGAGACATATGAAATAGGTTGAGTACTTGCAAAGTTATACATTTGTGATAAAACATAAGAGTGGAGTCATTAACCAATTTGTTGATGCATTGATTAGAAGAAGACCTTTGACGATCAAGATGAGAATTGAAGTTCTTGGTTTTGATGACATGAGAGATTCTTATGATTTTGATCCTGATTGTTCTGAGCCTTGGAGAAAGTGTAGAGAACCTATTCAAGATCAACCGAGTACTAAATGGGAAGACTTTTATTTAAGGATGTATGATGTTTAAAGGTATTCAATTGTGTATACTGAAAGGATCAATGAGAACTAATTTGATAAAGGAGAAACATAGTAGTGGTTTGGCTGTATACTTTGGTGTTGACAAGACATTAAATTTTCTTAAGGAGAAATTCTTTTGGCCACAGTTGTATAAGGATGTTTAGAAATTTGTGAAAAGTTGTGGAATTTGTCAAATCACAAAATGAGTAAGTTAGAATACTAGATTGTATACACCAATTTTTGTTCCTGAGAAACCTTGGATTGATATCAGTATGGATTTTGTTCTTGGCTTACCGAAGACAGTGAGAGGTAATGATTCTATATTTTTTTTTGTGGATAGATTTTCTAAAATGGCACATTTGATACCCTATAGAAAGAAATCAAATGCAGTACATATAGCAGATCTTTTCTTTAAGGAAATTGTCAAATTGCATGGATCATCGAGGAGTATCATCTCTAACCAAGAAAGTAAATTTGTTGGATACTTTTGGAAGACCCTTTGGAGAAAGTTTGGCACCGAGTTGAAATATAGTTCTACATTTCACCCATAGACTGATGGAAAGATAGAAGTTGTGAATAGGAGCTTTGGTAATCTTTTGAGATGTTTAGTTGGAGACACACCAAGTAATTGGGATTCTATATTGGCACAAGTAGAGTTTTCATACAATAATTCAGTGAATAGGAGTACTGGAAAAACACCTTTTGAGATTGTAAATGGCATACAACCAAGAGGTATATCAGATTTGAGGAATATTGTTGATGAAGGAAAGAGAAGTGTTGATGAAGGAGTAAAGTTTGTTGAGTACACAAAGACATTTCATGAAGATGTGAAACATAAGTTGGAGAAAAGTAATAAAAAATATAAAGACAGAGCTAATAGATCTAGAAGACATAAGAATTTTGCAGTTGGTGATGAAGTAATGGTTCATTTGAAGAAAGGCATATTTCCTGTTGGAACATATGGGAAGATGAAAATGAAGAAGTTTGGTCCTTGCAAGATTTTGAGGAAATTTGACAATGGAAATGCTTATGAAATTGAGTTACTTGATGACATGGATATATCACCTATATTAAAAATTGCTGATTTGTATGAGTACCATGAATCAGATGAAGAAATGATAGTACCAAATGATTATCCTAAGAAATAGATAGAAGAAGTTGAGCAGATTTTGGAACAAAGAGTTGGTAGAAGTACAAGAGGAAAACACTATATGGAATATTTGGTAAAGTGGAAGAACATAATGATTGAAGATAGTTCATGGATTTCACAATCTCAGTTGGATTCAGCTTGGATTTTACTTGCTTCATGATTTAGAGAATCATTTCAAACAACCCCAGGTGTCTGATCCAGGAGCATCTCGGGTCCTTGGTAATCCCATGTCACCAAAAACATGTTTGTATTTTCTTGTGTTTCTCAGTTCCTGCTTTGACCGAGTTAGCTCAGTAGTTTCTCAGTTTCCTTTGTTAACCAAGTTGGTCAGTTATCTCTTTGGTGCTCAGTTAATTCCCTAGCACTCGGTGATGCTTGTCTGGCACTCGGTTATCCTTGCTTATAGAGTTGTTTGTTTTAGTTTCTTGTTGAGGCCAACTTGTGCAATTAATTATGGTCATGAATTTAATGTTGGTATCTATCATTGGGAAGCATGTGGACCTAGATCTAGTTGTTCCTTTTGTATATGGTGGATTTGAAGGTTGACTTGTTCGATAGCCTCTTGTATATATTGTAATCCTTGTTTGTAGTTTTGGGACATCAATTAGGACATCAGTAGTAGAAGATAGAAGATTGAAGATAGTTTCAAATCCTCACATGTTGGAGGACTTCTGTACTTGAATTGTAATATCTGGCCCAAACTGGGAAGGCCTTATAGCCTGACATGTATAAGTTAATTTGAATGAATAATAAGAAGTAGATATGCATTCTCTCTCTCACTTGTGTGGTGTGGCTTCTGTGTGTGATCTCTGCAAAGTGGATATGGTTAGGGTGTGCCTTTGGCCCCTCTCCTCATCATCCCTTGCATTAGGTTCCCTAGTGGGGACATTAAATGGATACATAGTACAACTTACACTACCAGGTATGCATAGTGAAATGACATCCTCTACATATATCGCAAGGTATGCAAATATTAATCAAATACAAAGTACAATATGAAATCTCAAGAGTAATAGATACAATGATACAAGAACATAATATAAGAAATATAAGAATACATCTCCAACAATGATGAACAAGAATTTAAAAATACTACAAGGATCACCCAGCACTGGTATAGGTACGTCAAAATCTCAAATGATAAAAGAATCACTACCACCTAACCTTGTGGAAACTTGTGGTTCCACTCTAACCATGTCAAGGAGTTAACAACAGACCCCACTCAGGTAACAATACCAAAACCATTCATGAGGTAGAACTAAGCAAGGGATCCTAAAAGCTCTCTATCTCAAAAGGTACAACTCAACTATACAGGTAAACATACTAATCCAAAGGCAACCAACACATGTAGGAAACCTAAAATGTATATAGGGAAGTGTCAACACATACGTATAACCCTTGAGTTTTATCCTTATAGTCTCTCTAGATCCTGACACTCAAGTGACCATATGTGGTGTCAGTAAACCTCTCACACGGACAAGGCTATTAATCATGCAAGACCTCAATCAAGCATCTTATCCCACTCCCATCCTAATCAAGGCCTGAATCGAGTACTTAGGTATGAGCGAGGAACATATCTTATTAATTTATTTTAGAATCCCCCATTTAATGTATCATGTTATCACTTTATTAAGTTACTTACAATAAGTGATCCTAGCAGCCACTTGTGGGCCTCGATGCTTATTGCAAGCCACCCCCATCTATGCACCTAGATAACCTACCCTAAGCTCATAAAACATAAAAATATCTCAAAAGTCTCAAAAGGCATGATAATCAAACTCAGTTCCATAAAAGAAACTAGGAACACAAACTATTCCTTAAACCATAAACTCATACATAGTGGTCCTCTAACCATCACATCACAAATTGAAATTGGTCCTCAAACCATAACATCACAAATACAAGTTGGTCCTCAAACTATGACCTCACAAATAGAATTTGGTCCTCAAACCAATGACATCACAAATCCATACTCTCTCAAAGAGTTCACAAAATAATGAGCTTAAGAAATCAGATTGGGTAAAAAGGTCAAAACCATATTTCCCCATGTGGAATATGAAAAGAACTATAAAAGACAACTCCCATACATCATGACAATAATATAGAATCCACAAAGGTGATTACATGTCACATAAAGAACCAACTCAAAATCAAGTTTGAAAATAATGTTTAGTAAGTAAATCATGCAATTAGATAATATCTCGAAGCCTCTGATATGTCCTACTTGGCCAACTAACACAAATAGTCAAATCATAGTACTAGACTCAGTTGTAAAAGAACAAACAAGTTGTTTACTAAAGTCCAATTTAACTAAAAATATGCTCTTGTAAAGCCTCATGCATATATACCTATTTGATAATAAGTATTTAATTAAAAACCTCATACACATCAAAATGACACATGTTTAATAAAATAATGACATTAATTTCCCAAATATAATTATTATTTCTATATTTTTTTTATGAATAGATAATATCCAAATTCAAAATACCAATTTATAATAAAGCTTAATCCTCATAAATATTCATTTAAAATTTTTTTCCAACAAATATTAACTAATATTTAACATTCATTAATTATTAAAATAAATTAAATTTAGAATATACAATATGAAAATTATTATTTATTAATAAAAACAACCCCTTTTTAGGGAGGGCAATAGACCTAGACTGGCCGCAACACTATCGTGGGGTGAGCGACCTGTGTCGTTGGCTACCATGGCAACCCATGCAAGGCGCAAGGGGGCGGGATAATACATCCCCCCCCCTTACATATTAATTTGTTTTTTTAATAATTTATATATATATTCCATGTTAGAAATTATAGAAGCCAAAATAACTATATATATATATATATATATATATATATATATATATATATATATATATATATATATATATATATATATATATATATATATATATATATATATATATATATATATATATATATATATATATACTTTTAAGAGATAATTACTAGAATATATAAATATTATATTTTTCTTTATGTATAATAGATTCAATTGTATTCTTTTTCCCCTAGATTTTAATTTCAAATTTACGTTTGTTAAAAGACCCAATTGGTTTACAATTTATAATATAGTTTAATCTCATCATTTTTTCCACAAGGGATTTTAATCAAACCCTAATTAATGAATTCTAAATTTTTCCTATCACTTTCAACAAAATTATTGGGGTTTCACAGATTCAATAAAATAAAGATTTCTTCATTCAAACAAAAATAAAATCTAATAGTCTTTTCAAATCAAATGTTCATAAAAGAATCACAATACAACCATATCAAAATATCAATCAATTAGGAATACCCGAAGAAGACAATCTTTTAAAAGAGAAGAAATTGCAAGAGTCTTCTCAAACCCTACCTCAAATTCATAATCTAAGATTTGAAATAATAATGACACAAGTCCACAATCCAACCTCCAAAAATCTAAGCTTTCAATGAAATCATTCACCCAAAATCCAAGAAAAACCTATAACCTGTCTCCCAAGATGACCAAAAATACTTTCTACTATAGAAAACCCAACAAACAGAACTCAAACATGCAATTCCCAATCAACAATTAGAACTCAACTTCCAATTTATTAATTGTGCTTTTAATTTCAATTTTAGATTTAATAATTAATTAAATCCTTTATTCAAAAAATTGGACTTTTTAATTAAGTATTTTTTAAAAAATTAACAAATGTATTTAATTAATTCTCATTAATTAAATACCCTCATATTAATATCTCTCTATTTAATAAAATTTAATTATTTAATCACGTATTTAAATTTAATTAAATCATTCATCTATTTTAACACAAAATCACATAAAATCTATAGACATGAAAACCAGAAGAAACTAACTACATAAAAAATACGATAATCAAGAAAAAAGGAGGGTTCACAAATTCACGACACCTTGATGAATTTAGAGGGTAGTAAATTGGATACTTGTCCACTATTTTAGGACAATTATTGGCTTGGAATTGGGATTTGGACCTATCTATTATCTTCCCTCTCTTACCATTGAGATATTATGATAGGGCATGCTCATCCTGGCAATTTAGGGAAGTCGATGCCCAGTACCTGAAATCTTGCATAAAAGATGAACATGTACATATATGTATAAATATATAACAGACAATGGTGGGGATCGACCAATTGTGTGGATCTCGTAAGAAAGTAACTATGACTCCATCCCTCAACCATATCATATACATCAAACAAAAATATAAAACATATACACCAACCATACACATGCAAGTATAGGGTCAGTAAAATCATAAACATAAATAACATCAAATCTATCTAAGGATCTAATACACACATGAAAAGTTACCTAAAGGAGTATGGCCAATTAAACTAAAAAGGAAACTATGGGAGGGGTATCACATCCACCTCCCCTAGAATTAGGCTTACTCCGGGAAGCCTACAAACAAATAAGGATATGCATCCCTCAATCATGAAGCATTTTACTAAAACAAAAGACAAAATGACATTCTGAAACAAGTTAGAAAATAAGGACATGATATATTTTCATCAAGGGCAATATAATTCTTGTTTAAGAATAAATCAAAAATCACATTGATCACTCATTCATTAGTTAAAAATTTAAATAGATCTAGATCTTTATTCATTCATCAATATAGAAAACATCTATTAATCAATTGTATAAAGCACATATTAAAGTACCTACATCAAATAATATGTTGAGAAGTTCATGCAAACCTAGTTAATGCAACACTCATATAAAATTTAATCCAAACATAAAAGTCTAATATCATACCTCTAGAGTCATAAAAAAAAGTCTAAAATACAAGAGATTTATATGTCTAAGTTTTTGTTTCAAGTTTTAACTACTAGACATCTAATGGACATACAAATTCCCAGAGTTCCCAATGTAGAAACTCGAGCTTTGATACCAAGTGTAATGCCCCGCTAGGGAACCCAAGAGAAATTAACCTAAACCATGTTACTAAGTTTATAGAATAATTTTTTTCTTAATAGTTACAAGCAATGAAGAATAAAAATGCGGAAGCAATTTAACATAAGACAATTACACACATGTAAATATAACTCACAAATAGATTACAAATCTCAAGGGTTCCTTGATGTAGATTATGTAAAAGTTAATTAATCTACTTAACATAATAACCATATAGCGTGTAATATAAATAAATACTTCATCTTATACATGGATACATAGTACAACTAATACTACTAGGTATACATAGTGAAATGACATCCTCTGCACATGTCATAGGATATACAAACAATAATCAAATACAAAGTATAATATGAAATCTCAAGAGTATTTGATACAATGATACAAGAACATAATATAAGAAAGAGGAATACATCTCCAACAATGATGAACAAGAAGGTAAAACTACAAGGATCATCTAGAAGCACTGGTACAAGTACATCAGAATCTCAAATGGTAAAAGAATCATTACCACCTAACCTCATGGAAACTTGTGGTTCCATTTCCACCATTATGAGGAGATAAAAACATACCCCACTCGAATAACAATACCAAAACCAATCATGAGTTAAAACTAAGCAAGAGATCTTGAAAGATCTCTATCTAAAAAGGTAGAACTCAAGTGTAAAGGTAAACATACTAAGCCAGAGGAAACTAACACATGTAGGAAACCTAAGATGTATATAGAGAAGTGTCATCACATACTTCTAACCCTTGATTTTAGTCCTAGCAGTCTCTCTAGACCCCGACACTCAAGCGACCATATGCGATGCCAGTAAACCTCTCTTACGAACAAGGCTATGAATCATGAAAGACCTCAATCAAGCATATTATCTCACTCCCATCCTAGTCAAGACCTCAATCAAGTACTCAAGTATGGGCAAGGAACATATCTTATTAATTCATTTTAAAACCCCCCATTTAATGTATCATGTTATCACTTTATTAAGCTACTTACAATAAGTGATCCTAGCAACCAATTGTGGGCCTCAACGCTTATTGCAAGCCACCCCCATCTATACACCTAGACAACCTACCCTAGATCATAAGTCATAAAAACATCTCAAAAGTTCCAAAAGACATGCTAATCAAATTCAGTTCCATAAGGGCCCATTTGGGGGCTAGAATTAGACTAGAATTGGCATTATCTAATTCCAAATAATGTCAATTCCATGTTTGTGTCCATCCAAAAAATTAGAATTGGAATTTCAAAATTCCAATTTTGCCCCAAAATGGGCATTTGCATCTTCCACTCAAATAGGTGGAATTGGAATTTCGAATTCCAATTCTAATTTTTATAAAACCAAGTTTAATATTTCATGGGATCCGTGACTATAAGGATGTATATTATATTGCTATAAGGATGTATATATATATGCATGCGTGTATATACATACACGTGTATATACATATGCATATATATACACATATGTGTGTATATATATGTATATATACACAAATGTGTGTATATGTATATACACACATGTATGTGTATATATATGTGTGTATGAGTGTCTATATACACACATGTATGTGTGTATATATACACATGTATGTATATATACACATGTATGTATATATACACATGTATGTGTATATATACACACATGTATGTATATATACACATGTATGTGTATATATACACACATGTATGTATATATACACATGTATGTGTATATATACACACATGTATGTATATATACACACATATGTGTGTATATATACATACTTGTGTATATACACACATGTGTGTATATACACACAAGTGTGTATATACACATGTGTGTATATATATAAACACACGTGTGTATATGTGTGTATGTGTATATGTGTGTATATGTGTATATGTGTGTGTATACACACATGTGTATGTGTGTATATATACATATGTGTGCATATATGTATACATGTGTGTATATACACATATGTATACATATATACACACATGTATACATATATACACATGTGTGTATATATACATACATATGTATATATACATACATATGTATATACACACATGTGTGTGTATGTGTATATATACATATGTGTGCATATATGTATATATATACACATGTATGTGTGTATATATATAGACATATACACACCATATTCAAAGAAATTAAAATAAAGAATTGAAATTCCTTATGCATCTTCTCAGTCATCTTCCGAGTGAACCAAATGGGTCAGCCCGTATTCCGAAAATCATTTTCAGGATTTGTATCTTCCAGAATTGCAGCATCTTTCAAAATTGACTATATCCAACATTTGGTATTCCAACACCCAAATGAACCCTAAAAGAAACTTGGAACACAAACTGGTCCTCAACCCATAAACTCATACATATTGGTCCTCAAACCATAACATCACAAATACAAGCTAGTCCTCAAATTGTGACCTCACAAATGCAAGTTGGTCTTCAAAGCAATGACATCATGAGTCCATAGTATCTCAAAGAGTTCACAAAATAATGATCTTAAGAAATTAGATTGGGTAAAAATATCGAAACCATATTTCCCCACGTGAAATATGCAAACAACTATAAAAGACAACTCTCATACATCATGACAACAATACAAAATCCACAAAGGTGATTACCTATCACATAAATAACCAACTCAAAATCAAGTTAAAAAATAATGTTTTAAGTAAGAAACTCATGCAATTACATAATATCCCAAAGCCTCTAGTATGTTCTATTTGGCCAACTAAGCCAAATAGTCGAATCATAGTACCAAACTCAATTGTAAAAGAACAAACAAGTTGTTTGCTAAAGTCCAGTTTAACTAAACATACACTCTTGTAAAGCCTCATGCATATATACCTATTTGATAATAAGTATTTAATTAAAAACCTCATAGATGTCAAAATGCCACATGTTTAATAAAATAATGACATTAATTTCCCAAATATAATTATTATTTCTATATACCTTTTTTTTTAATAAATAATATCCAATATCAAAATACCAATTTATAACTAATATTAATTAATATTTAACATTCATTAAATATTAAAATACTTATAATTAAAAATAATAATTTATTAATAAATATTAAATAATATTAAATATTTATTAAAATATAAAATAATATTAAAATATATTAAATTAATAAATATCTAATACGTATTAATTATTAATTCAATTTAATTTAAAATATATAATATAAAAATTATTTTAATTTTTTTAAAATAAAAACATCCCCTTTTTAGAGGTGGGGTGACTGCCACAGGTTGGTCGCAATAGCCGCATGCCAAGCCTGTGACACTATTGTGGGGTGAGAGGCTTGTGTCATTGGCTACCACGATAGCCCACACAAGCCGTAGGGGGGTGGTGTAATACCCTCTCTATCCTTACATATTAAATTTAATTTTTAATTTTTAATTTTTTAATAAATTTTTTTTAATATATATTTTTCCTTGTCAGAAATTATAGAAGCCAAAATAGTTTTATATATATATATATATATATATATATATATATATATATATATATATATATATATATATATACATATATATATGTATATATATATATATATACATATATATATGTATATATATATATATATATATATATATATATATATATATAAATATATATATATATATATATATATATATATATACGTATATATATATATATGTATATATACATATATATATGTATTGTATATATATATATATATCATATATATATGTATATATATATATATATATATATATATATATATATATATATATATATATATATATATATATATATGTATATATATATATATGTATATATACATATATATATATATATATATATATATATATATATATATATATATATATATATACATATATATATGTATATATATATATACATATGTGTGTATATATATATATATATATATATATATGTATATATATGTATATATATATATACATATGTATATATATCTACATATATATATATATATATATATATATATATATATATATATATATATATATATATTCTTTTAAGAGACACATACTGGAATATATAAATATTATATTTTTTCTTTATGTATAATCTTCAATTTAATTCTTTTTTCCCCTAGATTTTAATTTCAAATTTATATTTGTTAAAATACCCAATTGGTTTATAATTTCCCATACATTTAATCTCATCATTTTTTTCTACTAGGGATTTTAATCAAACCCTAATTAGTAGATTCTAAATTTTTCCTATTGTTTTCAACAAAATTATTGGGGTTTCACAAATTCAATAATACAAAGATTTATTCATTCAAATAAAAAAAAACCTAATAGACTTTTCAAATCAAATATTCATAGAAGAATCACAATACAACCATATCAAAACATCAATCAATCATGAATACACAAAGACGACAATCTTTTAAAAGAGAAGAAATTATAAGAGTTTTCTTAAACCCTACCTCAAATTCACAAGAAGGTCTGAAATAAAATGACACAAGCCCACAATCCAACCTCCAAAAATCCAAGCTTTCAATGAAATCCTTTGCCCAAAATCCAAGTAAAACTTGTAACTTGCCTCCCAAAATGACCAAAAAGCCTTTCTAATATAAAAAACCCAACAAACAAAACTCAAACATGCAACTCCCAATCAACAATTAGAACTCAACTTCCTAACCTTTTTTTTTAATTCTTTTTTTTCATAATTAATTAATTATAATAATAATTATATGCACTTTTCACTTAATAAGCCTTAACTCAACTTTTAACTTTAATTTATAATTCAATGTTACTAATATGAATGTGCAACTTAAATTGCATATTAATAATTTATTAACAATTAATATTTTAACATATTAATAATTATGAAATTGATAATTAAATATCAATATGTTAATTATACTTTTAATTTGAATTTTAAACTTAATAATTAATTAAATCCCCTTTTCACAAAATTGGACTTTTTAATTAAGTCTTTTAAAAAATTTAACAAATGTATTTAATTAAATACTTTCATATTAATATTTCTCTATTTAATATGATTTAATTATTTAATCACTTATTTAACTTTAATTAAATCATTCGTCTATTTTAACACAAAAATCACATCAAACCTATAGACATGCAAACTTGAAGAAACTGACTACATCAAAAATACAATAATCAAGCACAAAGGAGGGTTCATGAATTCACGTCACCTTGACAAATCCAGAGGGTAGTAAATTAGATACTTGTCCACTATTTCAATATAATTATTATCTTAGGATTGGGATTTGGACAATAAACCTAATCACCCACTAAATATTTGCACAATCCTAATCCATAGATTAAGAAATCCTAAGCCATACAAAATTCAACCTCTTGTCACATCCTCTCCAATCCAAACCTACATCCCACTTTTCAACCTTAAATGCCCTTACACCATCAACCACATTCTTACATATTTTTCCCCCATTTTCACTTTCCAAAATGGTTACATTCCTCAAGGCATGACCTTTGGGATTTGAGACAAGATTTTCCTTTATGGAATATCTTCCCAACCCCCTTGTGTCCTCTCAAGCTCTCTCCTTGTGACACTTTTCACAAGGCTATGAGTTTGAAGAAGAACAATCCATGTGCTCACCTTCAAATACATCTTGGCCATCCACAAGGTCTCAATCCTAGCCCTCCATTTCCCCTCCTCTTCACCTATAAATTGAATCCTCTTCCTTTCAGAAATCATCCACCTTTTATGCATTTTTATCATGCCCTTTTGGAGAAAAAAACCATCATACATATCCTTATAATGCCAAAATATTCTCACATCCATTGAAGCTTGTAAACACTTTTGAGCACACATATCCAATCTTAGAAAAATATACATATCAAGGAGGTTTCATGGTTTAAGAAGGTTTTTTACATTCTTAGGGCCTTTTGATGATTTTAAGCTTCTTTTTTTCTAATTGCATATGTTGTAATAGATTAGTATTTTGGGTGTTTGATTCCTCTAAGCATTCTATTTTCACACTAGTTTTTATTGCACAAACTATCAGTTATGGATCCCCAGAAAGTGGGATTAACTTCCTTGATACTGAGTGGAATCCCAAGATACAATCTAGGGATGTTAGCACATTGCAACCCAAAATAAAACTAATTTTCCTTTGGAGATCTTCTTTGGTATTAAAGAAGTACATTTTTCTTTTCTCATAATTGACTTGTTTTCCCAAAATAAATAGTATCATTTACAAATTGTTGAACAACAATTAGTGAAATTGTGAGGCTTCTTTGACACCTTTAAGAATGCCACTTTCAACTAAATTTAATAATTTTCATCCAAGAATATCTACAAGAATAATTAGTAATTAGGGAGAAAGTGGACCACCTTGCCTCAACCCCCCTTTTGACCCTAAAGAATCCTCTAGGGAAGTCATTTACCATAACTAAAAATGTAATTATTTCTATATGATTCCACACAATGTTTACAAAAGTGATTTTGAATCCAATTCTAAGTAAAAATTTGTAAATAAATCTCATCTAACTCCATCATAGGTTTTAGCGATATCTAGTTTAAGGGTCATACTTGGAGCCTTGCTCTTTTCCATTGAGTGTATAACCTCATGGGTTGAGATTATCGCATCTAGAATATAATGGCCTAGAACAAAGCCTTTTTGGTTATGATTAATTATGGAGTCAAGAAAGGGCTTGATCATGTTGACTTAGACTTAAGAAAATTTCTTATAAAGGGTGTTGCAGATAATTAGTCTGAATTGTACAATATTTCTTAGCTCCAAAGTCTTGGAGATGAGAGAAATATATGTGTGATTGAGTGTCTTGAGAAGATAACTAATCTTTAGGATATCCTTTGCATCTATTGTAACATCATACTTAACAACCTCCCAATGATTATGAAAAAATGTAGGGCGAAATCATCCAAGTTTTGAACCATGTATGCTTCCATGGAAAATACTATAGATCTAACTTCATCTTCCTTGATCTGAGAGACAATTTTATTGTTTTCCTTAGGCATGACCAAATTGAGTAAACATTGTAGGATCTTGTCTTCTACATCCATGTATTTTATATTATCAACATCCCCATAGGCATTGTAAAAGTGATTTCAGGCAAGTTCACCCAGTTTCATGTCATTTTTCACAAAATTGTTAGAGTCATCTATCAAGCCATGTATAGTGTTTCACTTTTTATTCTTGCTAGCTGACTTATGGAAAAAAGAATAATCAATGTATCCCTCTTTCATCTATTTAATCTAGGAGTGTTGTTTCAAATAGGATTCCTCTCTAAAAGTTACCTCCTTCCATATTGTTCTAAGAGTTTCCTCTTCCTCATAGATCCTCGTTCATACATCCCCTTATTCCCATCATATCTTGGTAATTCTTGAGGTTAATAGTGATTTCCTTTTTATCTTTGAAGATATCCCCAAAAGTGGTTCTATTCCATGAAATCAATTTTTCCTTGATATATTTTAACTTCTTAGATATCCTAAACATCACAATACCTTGGACTAGAGTATTCCACCATTCTTTAATAAATTTTTTAAAATCTATGTGAGTGGACCACATAATATAATGCCTGAATGGTATAAGACCCTTAGGGAAGATGCAATTATACTGAAGGAGAAGAGAGAAGTGATAAAAAATCATTCAAGGAAGTGCCTTTAGAGTAAACCCAATGTACTAGTTAGAAATGACTAAGAACCAATCAAGTCTCACTTTAATTATAGGTTGTCTCTCTTACTCTTATTTCTCCACATAAATATTTGATATACAATTTTGATATCTAGGAGCCCATTCTTATTAATAAATTTTGAAATTCAGTCATACTTTCAAAATAATCAACAACACAATCCATTTTCTCAAAAGGGAAAAGGAGAGTATTGGATTCCCCTACCACCAACCATTGGACTTGAGAGGAAAGAATGAGATCAAGAATATCCTCCCAAACTACACTCCTCACATGCCTCAAGAGTTAGGATCATACAAATCAATTAAATGCTAAGATATATTACCAAAAAATGTACTAGTGATCAAGTAGTTGATGTTTCAAGAAACTAGGTTTCCCTTCACCTTAGTGGGATCCCACATAGTGACAATACCTTTTGATTACCCTACTAAATCACTTAAAGGAAGCACATGGCTAGATAAAACCTACGACATTACCAAAAGTGTCCCTTGTCATTTCAACTTCCTAAAGAAGAAAAATCTCTATTTTATTTTCCCTAATACAATTCCTCAGTACATATTGGTTATGGGAGTTGTTTAATCCCCTTAGATTTTATGATAAGATCCTCATTTTAGTGTTTTGGATTTAACTCAAGGGTAAAGAGCCTGCTACCTTTGATTACCCTTGCATTCACTTTATACTTTGATAATTTAGTCGAGGGTCAAATAACACTCTCTCTTATAGCTATTTGGTCACCTTTTCTTGATCTAGTAACTCTCTTCTAATCTTTCATCACCCTAATAAACTCACATTCTTCCTTGAGGAATATTGTCTCCTTGGTTTTAGTAAATGAAATTCCCTAGCATTAGATTCCTTAATTTGTCTTTCTTGTTCTATAATTCCTCCCATGAGAGGAAGGGATACGTTATCCATCATCTCAATATTAGATCCTTGAGTATTTATATCCATAGAGAGGGATGCAATTGTTAGAATAACTAAGAGGGGGGGGGGTGAATCAGTTAGATCAGTTATCCTACAATCCCAAATCTTAAGATGTAACTTTCAAAACAATTTCAACAAATTCTGCAACTCGATAACATAAACTCTTAAACTATCTGTGCATTTATCGATTACTAGTTAATTAACTCACAGTGATTACCGACCAAATCAAATATGAAGTATGTAAAGTATGAAAATAAAGAAATCATCACAAAAACACATAACACAATTATTTAACATGGAAACCCTGTTAAGGGAAAACCCACTTAGGACCGGTAACCCAAAATAATTTTCACTCTTCTAAAGTGAGCTCGGTGAAGAGCCAACCTTGTTAAAGGTTACAAACACACTGTTAGGTGTGACCTTGTTAGAGGATTTAAGACTAACATTTATCATTCAACCAGAATTCACTATGGGGTCAATAGGATAACAATGTACATTCATTGAATGACATAGGGGCATAACATAAGACGGTTAAGTCCACTCAGTTAAGAGATTTTTCTGTATCAATGGTTAAACTGAAATAGTAGTTGATTTGATTACAATACAACTTAAGTTGTAGATGTTCAGATCTATTCTAAGCCCATAAAAATCCTCTGATCATTATATCAATTTACTTCCTCAACTTACTTTCACTCGGTAATAGCTCTCTGACGATCAGTATTGTTCTATAGTTCTGTTCTCCTTCAACCAGTCTGATCAGGCATGTATGAAACTATATTCACGCAAAATCTTTGTAGTCTTCTTTCTTTCGGCATGTTTCAACAATGAAACTCATATCTCTTATATAGACAGATAAACCATTTTCATATCAACCATCAGATTTTACCACTTAATCTCCTTCATATATTTTTCCTCTTAAACCTTCCTCGGTGGTTGTGTTAGTAACACATTTCAATTCCATCCTTTAGATCTTCTCTGAATTTTGTCAGTCGTGAATCTTATAAAAAACTTTATCCTCAATCTCGAAATCATAACAATTTCCATCTCATCAATTTATGTCGGCTAAACTTAAGCATTTAATACTTTCATCCATACTCAGTTAACAAAGAAATGCATCAGCGAACACAAGCTCGGTTAATACTGTTGCTCAGTATACACTACACTGGCTTGGTGTATACTGAAGTGCTTCATTTACCGACCACATTTCCTTGTACATTTTTCTTCCTCCTTCATAATAGGTTAATGCAACATAATCAAGTCAACAATATGAAGTCATGGAATCATCAATAAGTTACCCAAAGTATTTCTTATCCTCATTTGTCATATCCATCTTTCTCTATGTAGATATCTCAGTTCTTCATCTCTTCTCTCCTCTTTACAGATGTTTAGATGTTTGTAACTAACATGATAAGGACTGTCAAACTAGTTGACATCAATGACAACATAATGACTAATTTAATTATTGTACATATCATTTTAGTACTCATTGATCTTTAATCACTGATCTTCAAGTCATTCAGCTATTCAATCAGTTGTAGTTCATCAATCTCTTTGTTTGGCATTGAAGGCAACACAAGAAATATGAAATATACCATACACATACCAAATATGTATTCTACAACTATGTAAGTAAATGATGTAGCTTGGTAAGCTCTCCCTAGATTGATATTTAATATGTTTAATAACTAGGTTACATGATAGCATTACAAGAGCAGACTTTCCTCTATGGATTTGATCTTTTCAACTCTCATATTCCTTTTGTTCTCAACAACAAATCTTCAAAACTCTCCTTGACTTTCTCAGATTATCTCTCCCTTAGATAGATATGATCTCTCTATTTATCATATTGTTTATCTCTCCCTTTGACAACGATGCCAAAGAAAAACATAAAACATATAGCTCTGCAATAGCTAAGTGACTCTTTGTTTTTTAGTGCAGACAATGTATCTCGGTATACTAATATGCCAATTCTTTGTTCTAGTTCCTCAAATCTTTCACAACCTTAGACATAATCTAAAGTGTGAGCTATGTTGCATCAAAATGAATGATCTTATGATAAGATTAGGCTTATGCAACCTCCAGATCACATTAGTGACCAGTAGACAGGGGATGAACCCCAAGTCTTGTCCTCAAGTATTCAAAAGTATCCTTCGGTAGAGGCTTGGTAAAAATATCAGCAAGTTTCACCTTTGATGTAACATATTCTAGTTTGACTTGCTTCTCCTGTACTTGTTCTCTTAAGTAGTGATACTTAATAGAAATATGCTTTGTCTTTGAATGCATTACAAGATTCTTAGAAATATTTATTGCACTAGTGTTGTCACAATATATAATCATCGGCTCAGTGATTACCTCATTCATCCCTTCCAACACTTGTTTTATATAAGAAACGTTTGAACAGTTTTTAGCAGCAACAACATATTATGCTTTGCCAGTAGACTGAGAAATACAAGGTTGTTTCTTACTTGTCCAAGTAACAAGTCTTTCACCAAAGAAAAATGCTCCTCTGGTTGTGCTCTTTATATCATCTATATTTATAGCCCAATCTACATCAGTGTAGACTCTTAGTTCAAATTTTCCTTCCTTAGGATACCATAAGCCATATTCCTATGTTTTCTTCAGGTATCTCAAGATTCTTTTCACTACAACCATATGTGAATCCTTTGGATTGGCAAAAAATCTAGCAACAATCCCCACTACATGTACAATATCTGGTCTGTTTTGTACTACATACATCAGTTTACCAATCATAGATCAGTACAATGTCTGGTTTACCTCTGTAGATTCATCATCTTTAGTTAGTTTGCAGCCTATGACCATCAGTGTTCCAACTGGTTTAGCATCTTCAATGCCAAATGTTCTCAATACTTCCTTTATGTACTTTGATTGTGTGATGAAGATTCCATCATTTTGCTGAATAACTTGCAAGCCTAGAAAGAATTTAATCTCTCCAAACATAGACATTTCAAAAATTATTTTCTCATCTCATTAGCAAATGATTTAAAAATATGATCTTGTCCTCCAAAGATTATATCATCCACAAATATTTCAGCAATCAAAATAGTATCATTAGATCCTCCCTTCATATAAAAATTTCCATTTTCACTAGTTCTTACAAAACCAATACTTAAAAGATAAGTATGCAACCTTTCATACTAGGCTCTTGGTGCTTTCTTTAAACCATATAAGATTTTGTGTAGTCTACATACCATGTCTTTTTGATTTGGATCAACAAACCCTTCTGGTTGTTCTAAGTAGACCTCCTCTTCTAGTATTCCATTTAGAAAAGAAGACTTAACATCCATTTGATAGACTTTAAATTTCTTATGTGCAGCATATGCAAGTAACATGTGGACTCCTTCCAATCTAGCAATAGGTGAAAAAGTTTCACCATAATCAATACCTTCTTCATGTGCATATCCCTTGCAAACAAGTCTAGCTTTGTTTCTTGTAACCTCTCCATTCTCATTTAGCTTATTTCTAAAAATCCATTTTGGATTGATAACATTCTTATCTTTTGGTCTAGGTACTAAAGTCCATGTCTTATTTTTCTCAATTTGTTCTATTTCTTCGTTCATTGCATTTATCCATTCATAATTCTCAAGTACAACCTTAACATTCTTTGGTTCAAACTCACAAACTAAGCATGTGTTTTGTCTTAACTTACTTCTTATCAGCATACCAACTTGCTTGTCTCCAATGATTTGGTTCTCAGGATGATGCCTTCTGACAAATCTTGCCAGAACTTGATCTCTCATTTGTTCTTCATTCTGTTCAAGTTCATTTCCTTGCTCAATAGCTTCTTCTTGTTCCTTGGTTTCCCTTTGTTGTTCCTCAGTGTTATTTTCCTGATGCTCAATCAACTCAGCCTGTGGCTTTAGTAGGTACTCGGGATGCTCAATATAAGTGAATCTACCATAGTCTTCTGGCTCCTTATTTCTTTCTTCATCATTTTTATCATTAAATTCATCAACTCTGACATTATCACTTTCAATCATCTTATTAGTAACCTTATTCAGACACTTGTAAGCTTTTCTTTTAGTAGAATATCCAGGAAATATTCCCTCAGCCCCTTTAGAGTCAAATTTCCCATTCCTATCATCTTTCAAAATAAAACATTTGCTACCAAAAATTCTAAATGTAACCAAACCATAACTCGTAGGGTGTTTTGTTTGTCTCTTTCTTCAATTTCATTCGGTTCAAAACATATACAGTTGTGCTAACTGCCTCTCTCCAATATACTTGTGCAACATTCTTTTCTAACATCAGTGTCCTCACACAATCGACAATTGATCTATTTCTCCTTTCAACAATCCCATTCTACTGCGGTGTTCTCGGTGCAGAAACCTATCTTTTTATGCCATGCTCATTACAATATTTAGTGAATTCATTAGAAATAAACTCACCACCTCTATCAAACCTCAAGCATTTTAGTTTTTTCCTAGTTTCTTTTTCTACTTTTTCTTTGTACCATTTAAACATTTTAAATGCCTCAGATTTCTCTTTTAAAAACATTATAGTCATCAATCTAGTGTAATCATCAACAAATAGAATAAAATATCTATCTCCATAGTAGCTTTGGGTTCTCATGGGACCACATAGGTCAGTGTGAACTAACTCCAAGATTCTTTTTGTTGAACTTTACTCTTAAACTAGATTTTATCATTTTCCCCTTTTGACATTCATGACACATAACATGATCAGGCTTTGTTAGGCTAGGTAGACCTCTAACCTTTTTCTTTCTACTAATCTTAATCATGTTATCAAAATTTACATGACATAACCTTTTATGTCATAACCATGCATCCTAATTTTTCATTAGTAAACAAGAAGTCTCAACATTGTCAAGATAAAATAAGTTACCTTTATATTGTGCTCCTGTTCCAACAAGCTTTCCACTTTCATCAAATATATTTACCTTCTTGCTTTCAAAAGCTACTCGGTGACCTAAGTTGTTAAGTTGTGCCACACTTAGCAAATTGTAATTCAGTCCTTTTACCCAATAAGCATTATCACATTTGATTTTATCATTTATCAATAAAGATCCTTTTCCTCTAACCATACATGGTGTATCATTACCCATTCTTACTGATCCTCCATTATAATGCTCAAGATGATCAAAATTTTCTTCATCACCAGTCATGTGATGTGTACAACCACTATCAATGATCCAAGTATCATTTTTACTAATTTTAGAAATGAGTGTTGTTTCTACATACCTTTCTTCTTCCTCAGAATCATCCTGCATCACAAGAAATACTACTTCAACATCATCATCTGTGTCAATATCAGTATCATTCTCTTCAGAAAAGTAACATACCTTTTTTCCCTTATCTCTGTGATCTCAGTTGTCTCTGTTGTAGTTTCAGTAACTTTTGTTATTTCTCCTTCCATAGCTTCCTTCACGAGATTGATCTTTGTTTCTATCTTCTTCTTTCCTATTCGGGCATCTAGCAGCAATATGGCCAACTTCTTTACAGTTAAAACATGCTAAAGGTAATTTACCCTTATATCTACCTTTACCTTTAGGTAATCTCTAGGCCATAAGAGCTTCAAGTTCATCAAGCTCATCATCAATATTACTATCACTATAATTCTTTATATTATGTCTACTACTAGACTTACCGATCTTCAGAGAAGACATGAAAGAAAACTCAACAGATGGTACAACACTATTATCAAAATTGTTCAACTCAAAAGTTGTTAGCTTACCAATCATACTATCAAGAGTAAGAGTATTGCCAGGTGTAGACCTCATTTCATGTATATCAAATATTCTGATTGCATAAGCAGGCAACAAGGTTCTTAGAATTTTACTTACCACTGTATCTTCATTAATGATACCACCAGATCCTCTGATAGCATTGACTACCTCCTTTATTTGGTTTGTATATTGTACTATGTTTTCTCCTTCCTTCATTTTCATATCGTCAAACCTGCCTCTTAGGCTTTCAGCTCTAGCTCTCTTGACATTAACATCACCACCATAGACCTGAGAAAGTTTATCCCACATTTCCTTTGTAGTAGTGCAATCTTTGACATCCTCAAATTTAGCATTAGATAGAGCAGCAGCAATTTCTATCATAGTAATGTTGTGTTCATGTCGATCTTTTAGTTGATCAAGATTCAATGGTCCAATACTTGGTTGTAAGTAGCCATTTTCAAGTAGATGTAAGGCAGAATCTCCGATTCTGGATATATGAAGTTTCATTTGACTTTTCCATATAGTGAAGTTGTCCTTGTTCAGCTTCAACACCTCCCTCTTATACATCTTGTGATCTTTCTACTAAAGTCCTTAAAACTCAGTTCCAAGAAACCAATGCTCTAATACCAATTGTTAGAATAACTGAGAGGGGGGGTGAATCAATTAGATCAATTATCCTACAGTTCCAAATCTTAAGATATAACTTTCAAAACAATTTCAACAAATTCTATAGCTTGGTAACATAAACTCTTAAACTGTTTATGCCTTTACCAATTACTAGTTAATTACCTCACAGTGATTACCGGCCAAATCAAATATGCAGTATGTAAAGTATGAGAATAAAGAAATCATCACAAAAACACATAACATAATGATTTAATGTGGAAACCCTATTAAGGGAAAAACCATCTGGGACTGGTAACCCAAAATGATTTTCACTCTTCTGAAGTGAGCTCGATGAAGAGCCAACCCTGTTAAAGGTTACAAACACACTGTTAGGTGTGACCTTGTTAGAGGATTTAAGACTAACAATTATCACTCAACTAGCATTCACTATGGGGTCGATAGGATAACAATGTACATTCATTGAATGACATAGGAGCATAACATAAGGCAGTTAAGTCCACTCGGTTAAGAGATTTTTCTATATCAATGGTTAAACTAAAACAGTAGTTGATCTAATTACAATACAATTTAACTTGCAGATGTTCAAATCTATTCTAAGCCCATACAAATCCTCTAATCAATATATCAATTTACTTCCTCAACTTACTTTCACTCAGTAATAGCTCTCTGATGCTCGGTATTGTTTTGTAGTTTGATTCTCCTTCAACCAGTCTGATCAGGCATGTATGAAATTGTATTCACGTGAAATCTATGGAGTCTTCTTTCTTTTGGCATGTTTCAACAATGAAACTCATATCTCTTATATAGATAGATAAATTATTTTCATATCAACCATTATATTTTGCCACTTAATCTCCTTCATAGATTTTTCCTCTTAAACCTTCCTCGGTGGTTGTGTTAGTAACACATTTCAATTCCATCCTTTAGATCTTCTCTGAATTTTGTCAGCCATGGATCTTATAACAAACTTTATCCTCAATCTTGAAATCATAACAATTTCCAGCTCATCAATTTTTGTCAGCTAAACTTAAGCATTTAATACTTTCATCCATACTCGGTTAACAAAGAAATGCATCGGCGAACACAAGCTTGATTAATACTATCACTCGGTATACACTACACTAGCTTGATGTATACTAAAGTGCTTCATTTACCGACCACATTGCCTTGTACATTTTTCTTCCTCCTTCATAATAGGTTAATGCAACATAATCAAGTCAATAATATGAAGTCATAGAATCATCAATAAGTTACCCAAAGTATTCCTTATCCTCATCTATCATATCCATCTTTCTCTATGTAGATATCTTAGTTCTTCATCTCTTCTCTCCTCTTTACAAATGTTTAGATGTTTGTAACTAACATGATAAGTATTGTCAAACTAGTTGACATTAATGACAACATAATGATTGATTTAATTATCTTACATATCATTTCAGTACTCGGTGATATTTAATCACTGATCTTCAAGTCATTCGGATATTCAATCAGTTGTAGTTCATCAGTAAGATTATCTCCCCTAAAAATTTCCTTACTAAAAACCCTTTTTTCCTCCATCTTTAGCTCGCATTAGTGGCCATTCACACTTAGTGGTTGGATATTCCTTTCCCCCATATTTGTCCACTTAGTATCTACTCTCTACGTAATTACATCCACATGGGGGGGGGATTTATCTTTCCTAGCTATTTTCCTACTACAAACTCTAATTTCCTCCATCCCCGGACCACATTGGTGAGTAGTTGCACTCTGGGGTTGATTACTCATTTCTTCCCCCACAAAACTAGGGATTTCAAACACCCCCTTTGTGCTCTGTGTTCTCTTATCATGAGAATCATCCATGAGTATCCCACTAGTGTTCCTCTTGCTCAATTTATAATCTATTATCACATGATATGGCTTAGCACACTTTTGATAGAATGTGACTACATTATCATAGATTAAGGCTTGATTTATGCTACCACACTTAGATTGTAAGACAATAAATTTCAAAAGATATTTGATTACTTCCACATTTATATAAAAACTAGTAAATACTATCTTGGTTTTGGTTCTTGTAATCTCATCTAAGGCAATGAAATTGTTGAAAGAGTCTCCAATCCATTTAAAAATATGGTAATCACAAAGGTCCAAAGGTAAGCTATACAACCTAACCCACATTGAGAACATCATAATAAGATCTTCTTTTGGGTCAAATTTAGGTTTCCATTTGTATAGAGAAAGATAGTGACATTTAAAGGCCTATGAACCATTAAGCTTCCAAGATCTTGCAACCAAATCCCTAACCATATAAATGGTTGGTGTAAAAGTAGTAAATCTCCCAACAAGTGTTCGGTCCCAAGAAGAGATAGCTTGATCTACTACTATATATAGTAACACTAACTCGACCACATCTTCACTACTCCAGTGGTGAGTATTGACAACAAAATCTCCTTCTCCCCTAATAAAAATAAATTTCAATTTCAAAATATAAGTAGGATTATGTAGAGGCACAAAAACTTAAGGATCCAATAAGAAACTTGAGGGCTACTAGGATGGTCGTGTCTAGAAAGTGAGGAATTGGAGGACTAGTAGCAATTAAAATTTGTAAAACTACAAAATTCTTTATCTTTTTTAGTAGTGTTGTTTGACCAACATTAATTTTTGGGGTTGTGGAGGATAAATAATAAGATACGACCCCTTAATATCATTAAGAGATTTATAATGGAAGCAAAGTTTTCAAAGAAAAAAATGGTGGCAACAATCACATTCATCTTTGGAACAAGTTGTCTATGCATAGAGGAAATGACAGATTCTTAGTATTATAGGATATTTAGAATTAACAATAAGAATGTGTTGAATGCGATCAAATGAGTGTTTAGCACTACTTTTGGGAGCAATGAGCATAAACATGATGGAGAAATTTATAGATATTTTTGGTACTTGATTGTACAAATTGCCAAATCAAGAAAGAAGTGATTTGAGACTGAAAATGGGTTAGTAGTAGCATATAATTATCGTATAGTAACAAACATTATCTTTGATATATAAATGGAGTTTCTAGTAGTCCCTTTGTCTATGTATTTCAAGAAGAGGGACAAAGAATAAGAGGAACAATATGGAAAGGAAGAGGAAATTCTAGAGGATTTTGAGAAGGAAGCATGGAGAGATTTTAAGGAGGGTGTTAGGAAGGATGATTTCTAAAAGCTATAAAGAATTATAGACTTATAAATTCATCATTATCAAGGATAATTGTATGGAGAATCATGAATTTAGGAAGTGGAAATTTTTTTTTCTATAATAACTTCCCTTAGAAGGGAGAAAGGGTTCTACTTTGTTGGGTTGAAAGATTAGGATTAATTGTTTCTTTGTATTAATGAACTATATATATATTTTTGTTTGATTAATAGGGGGAGTTACATCTATTGGTAGTACTTATTAAAAAAAGGAAGATAATCAAGTTTAATTACCAAGACACTCATATTATGTTTACATTAGAGAGAGAGAGAGAGAGAGAGAGAGAGAGAGAGAGAGAGAGAGAGAGAGAGAGAGAGAGAGAGAGAGTTTTTATATTCAAATAGATATAGAGATGGAGAAAGAATATAAATAGATAGAGAGGGGAATAGAGGAGAAGTAGAGATATAAAAAGAGGAAGTGATAGTAAGAGAGGGAGAGAGAGCAAGATGGAGGGATTGAAAGAGCAAGAGATTGAGAGATAGATACCATAGGAAAAATAGAGGAAGAGAAAGATTTCGGGAGAGGTAAGGAGATATAGATATGGGAGAGAGATAGTGATGAAGATAATAATCAAATGACATGTTAGCCTAAGTATAACTCCAAAAGGACACATGTTATAATTAAATTATTGGCATGAAACGAGTAATCAAAACTCGAGATCAATTTTAATTTTTAGATTTTTTTAATTAAATAGTATTATTCTACAACAAATAAAATTCTAATAAGACAAAAAATTATAAATAAAATCAATTCTAATATCTTTTGATTATTAATAGTCATTTCATAAGAAAACATAAATAATTTAAATAAATATTTAACATAATGAAAATTAATCTTAAGAAGAAGAAGAAGAATTTTGAAAACAAGATAAAATATCCTTATAAAACAATATATCATTTAAAAATAAATTATCAAAAGTAGATAGTAATAAAAGATAGATTTTTAATTCAAAATGTAATTATTCTACAATAGTTAAAAAATAAATAATAAGCATTTTATTGACACATAGTGTAAAGAAACTAAAATTAGTTTTAAATTTACTTCATTATGAACCATTTATAGAGTTGATAATATTAATATTTTTTGAATTAAAAAATTGATATTGACAATATGATTTTGAAAATATTCCTATCTATTTTATATGATTTTATTATTTTCTATTATTTTTACTTATGATAAATTAATTTATGTTCGTTTTCTCATTTACATATATTTAAAGTTTCATTCTAACTTTAATTTTTTAGTAGTTTATAGTTTAGAAAACAAAAGATTTATCATGAATAATATTAATAAAACTCTTAAATCAACAAATTAATATCATCTTATTTTTTTTAAAAAGAGAACTATTTTTTTTTTATCATTTTATGTTTTTCATTCAATTTTATTTTTTTATAAACTACTTCTCATCATTATCATTAATTTAGGGTAATATGTTCTCTTTAGCCAGAGATAGTTATGCTTACAGTCTAGTCTAGAAAGAAAAAAAATAAAAAATTGAATCTCCCTTATTAATATAATTAAAAAGGAGGGGAAAAAATGAAAGATGAATCTTTTGAAGAACCCCAATAAAGCATAAAGAGCATCCATATGCATGCTTACTATTACATGATGTAAATATTAAAAATCATATAGAATTTATTGGGGAAAAAAAGAAAAAGAATTGAGTCAAGTGAGAATAGAAATATAAGGCAAATGTTATAAAAAAATATAGTTTATGTCCATGCCAAATTTTGGCTGTCATAAGAATAAACAAAGCGTGATGGGACTGATATATTATTATCTTTTCATGAAAAGACTTTCGCTATGAAAGAATAACGGTGTTAAAAAGTATGAATTGAAAGTCCACATAAAATCTCACTCATAGTCGTCATGTAATAAATATTTTCAAAGGTCGGTTGATACATTTGAGAAGTTAGAAGAATCCAAGAATAGTTGAAATTATATATTTTAATATTTAAATAGTCAATGTAATCTATATAAAAGTGGTAAATATTTTTCTTCAAAATTGATTATTTGATCAATGAATTGAGAGTTGTTTAAATTATTCATCAATCAAAATATTAAATAGAATGGGAACTTATATTTACGAATGACAATTGTATTAGTTATAGTAGACAATGGTTGTCAATTTATTATTGTATTAGTGAAAATGGTGTCATGTAAATTTCATTTCTATTTTATCTAGGCTACTCTCTTATGCAATGACAAGTATATAAGTGGCATGATTTAAATGGAAAGTAGACATATAATTTAGGTATTATATCTTTCCATATTAAACTTATTTCTAGAGAATCATTACACTCTACAAATTTACTCATTATTGTATCTTTGGGTCAGATTTACACTTGTGAAAGTGATCTAGGTTAGTTTTGAACTTATAGAATTCACTGCTAGGATTTCAAATTCAAATTTGGGTTTATTTCTTTTTTTTAATTCAACTATTGTTTTTGATAAAAATGACAACTAAACAAGGGTGTTGACCCTTACAAACATTCATCTCGGGTGATGCAACCACTGAAGAAGTCAATTAGTAAAAACAACATTAACAAACAATGTTCAACAGAGTATTGAAAGCGAGTGACAACAAAAAAATAGCCCACACAATGTCAAATAATAGTAGAATGCTAAACAACAGACAACACACAAAACATTACAAAATGCCACCAAGAACCACAAAAATGTACTTGGACAAACCAAGCATTATCAGAATGTCTTGAACCACAATGACCATTGAAAAATACCTTGCCCCAGTCCTACATTAGGAAATTGAATTCAACTATTGTTTCTAACATGATGCATAAGCACTTTATTTAATATGGGAAGTGCATGGTTAAACATTGAACACTTTGAAACCTCCAACATATGTTCAAACACTCATTTTTGTGTCCATCTTCATAATTATATTTTAGAACCATCTCACTTATTCTAGTTGTTTACTATCTTACAAGATAATGCAAGAAAAATCAATCTTAGAAGAACGTGACATCATAACTCCTAAGGACGCCCTATTATAGTTTGGGCTACTATTCTTATTCAAGTATGAAAAGGTAACTTTATGTAGGCATATACATCATTAATCCTTACTATTCTTTTAATGGTCAATTAGCACCAACCATATTTTAAAGTTGATTTTTACCTTTCTTTTCCCAATATTAACTAAGAGAAACCCATATTAAAAACTTGATATCTAGTTCAATTTCTATTTCCATGATTTATTTGCAAGGACTTTGTTATATAGTAGGATGATGTGATGGAGAAGTCTAAATTATAAATAGTTGAATGCCTTTAATTACCAATCCATCGAATCTTAATATTCTCTTTTTCTTTCTCTTTGTTCTTCCATCTAACATCTCATTATTTGTTAGAAGCCACCTTTAATGCATCACCAAGGAACCGTCGAAACATAGGGTCAAATATGTACCAAGCATTTTTTTTTGAAATATGTAAATAACATCATGTACATAAGTCCATCCATTAAAAATCATGCATAAAAAATAGAAAGTAAATATATAAAAAATGATCTAAACATTACAAGGAATCTAAATATCAAGTTCATTTTTATATAGAACTAAGAAGACATCAAACTATTGTAAATGTGTA
Source organism: Chamaecyparis obtusa (assembly GCA_027943335.1). NCBI lineage: Eukaryota > Viridiplantae > Streptophyta > Pinopsida > Cupressales > Cupressaceae > Chamaecyparis > Chamaecyparis obtusa. The sequence goes on from BSBK01013092.1 coordinate 80,921, forward strand.
GGAGTGGGATAGGACATATGTGCGACTTTGTCAATTTCCTAAATAGACTAGGAACAAATGTACATAAGTGGTGGGTGACCCCACAATAGTGGGTTACACTTTTTTAGACATGCTGATTTTTGTTGAAATAACACATTTTCAATAAAATATGATGATTTAAACCTTGAGAGGTTCCATTTGAAGGAACTAATTACAAATTGTTAGGTCAAAGTCTCTTAGATAAAAAACATTGATATAACATCTATACTCCTCATTCATACCTACAATGGAGTCTCCTTCGCACCTATTAAAATGCTGACAAAAAATTACTTTGAATTTATCTTTTGGTAGATCAAATGAATCCATTTGACAAACCTATCTATGTAGTAAGGTACTACTGAGAAAAATCTTTCAAGTGATTATAATGTTAATATATATTAATTTTATTATGACTTTGTATTTTTAGTTTTACTAAATATAGATATTGCACTATATGTCTACCTCTATGTTTGACGCTTATGGAAAAATAGATAATGAGAGAAAAAAAATTCTAAAAAATATCTATGCCCTAGGTATTCAAGTCATCTTTCTATCAAATAAAATAAAAATGAAATTGGACAAATACACGACAAGTTATAAGCTATGTAGTCAAGGTATGTCAAAATTACGGTTTAGTCAACTTCAAACATTAATAAAATATGCAATAATCATGATAATGTCATCAAACCAATTGTATGTGCTCTGTATGGATGTTACAAAACTAAATTTGAAATAATCACATTGATAACTATTTTAGAAAAAAAGTTATGCTCTATGAAAACAATGTAACTCTTTGAAAATGACGTTTTCAACAACATAGCAGATTTCGTGGGAGAAAGAAAAAACCATTCAAATCAATTCAAAAATAAAAATTAAAAATATATTTAGAATCTAGGCAAAAAATCCTAAAATACTATAATTTATTTCATCTTTCTATTTCAAACGGTTTAATGACAATATGCATCCAAATCTGAATTTTTTTTTCAAAATGTAGAGTTTAGTGTTTGTTTAGGCAAAAAAGTGTCACGTATACAAAGGAACATATCACATATGCATAGAAATAAATCATGAATACATAGGAATAATTAACATATGAACAAAAACATCATATTCAAATGTGCAAAAACCTACAAAAAGCATAATTTTGAAAAGAAACTAATGTCAACTCTAATGTATGACCTAAATAGGAACAAATCTACACCAGGGAGTACTAGGTACCATAATTCAAGTTCATACACACTCAATAGAGTCATAATAAACATAAATTAAACCTAATATATAGAGCATATAATCAAAGTACATATATCACTATAAAAAATTGGAATGGATAGAAAGAGAACATCATGCTCGAACTCTATCACTAGAAGTAGTCTGCCACTAGTACACTAGTCCCCAATAGTGGAAATCACACCACCCAAATATGTGGAACCTTGAAGAACACCCCACTATGCTCATAGAGGTGGTCACATGACCCAAACAAGGAAGAAGCATACCAGGGAATGCAAGTATACACCCATGATAATTAATGCAATAAAATGTAGATAACTAATAACACATGGATAATACTCATCAAAAAAACCAGTGTTTGATATAAAACACAATGCCACACAACCATAGTACCCAGGCTACTACTCACTACTACTAGACCTAGGTGCAGGAGAACTAATCATATGGAGTATCCATACGTGCACAGGTTATATCTAGCATCTAGGGATTCAAGCCACCCACATGAGACATTCCAAGCATTCTTAGGGTTCAAGTACCATCTACCCAATTCATTTAATTACATTATCACAAAGTTTTAAAGACTCATAGATGTGTCTGATATGACCACTTGGAGACTAGGATGCACGTGACGAGATAGTCCTCATACCTAATCAGTGCACCTAGACCCACAACTTGACTTCACAATAAAGGAGATAAGAATAATAAAGTTCATACACTCAATCTACACTAAGGACAAAAATAATGATCTTTTCTACTTGGTTCATACCAAGGACATGGTTCACAATAACTTGTCTAATCGATCCACACTAAGGACATAAGCATAAAACACACCATCTACCTATTCTATACCAAGGACATATATGAGAAAGGTACCAAAAAGAAATAAAACAACAAAAATAGGTAATTCGTGTTAGGATAATAAGTAGAAAATGCAAATATTAACAAACAAGAGAGAACACAATAACACAAAATTTAACGTGGTTCACCCAATCCCTGGGCTGCATCCACCAACAACAAATCCAATATCTTTATTATTATCCAACGATTACAATCTGAAGTCTGCAACTCAATACTATCGTAGGAAGCTACAATAATCCCTCATACATTCAATCTCAAACCCTGAGCCCTTTTACAAGTATTTTTGACATAACAAAATTAGGGAAAAAATACTCTGACTAATAGAAAATAGATGGCGGAAACTTTACAATATTATTAAGTCATTCTTAGCATCTAGGGGCGTTGCCCCTCAACCCCGCCCTAGGGCACTGCCCCTTGACCCCATCAGGGGCTCTGCCCCTTGACCCTGCCTGGGGCGCTGCCCCAGGACCCCACAAGGGGCTCTACCCCTTGACCCTGTGGATAAGTCTGATTAGGCTCCACATACATAACAATTCAACTATAAAATTATGAAAGGCATGAAACTTAGAATCACACACACACATAGAGAACATATCAAATTGATTAATTGGACATGTTTCCAAGAGCATGAATTTTAATGGAATCCATAACAAATATCACTACAACATGAGGAATTCTTAAGAATCCCCCAAAAGCATCAAAATCCCAGATTATGGTAATAAATGGTGAGGTGTAAGTCATTAATTTAATGATAAATGGGTGAGTTTAGGTTGTGATTACTACTAGTTGTAATGTCCTCAATCTGTTCCTATTGCATGACCCTTCCAAAAACATGGGGTACAACCAAGGTTGACATTTTAAATATTCCAATCATGGTGACAAACAAATCTAGAGCTCACACAAATCAATGCACTCATGAAAACAACCAAAAATGAAACTCATAATCTCATAATGAAATTAAAACTCATTGGACCTTAAGGTCCCACTAACCCTAAAATACAATAAAATATGAAATTTGAATTTGTGGGAGAAAACAAACATCTAATGGTGATAATTTACCATTTTCAAAAATCTAAAAGCATACAAGCTATTGGGACTCTCAATTTTTTGAGAGTGCCATATTAAAATTCGCTAAGGAAGAAATAGTGTACTTAAAACTATTGTAGAGTACTCCAAGGATAGGTTCCATCTCATTTGATGAATTTTCACATTAAGGGAATGACATGTGACCTCTGATAAAATGTTTCTGATATGTGCATAAATGAAAAAGGGGATTTTGGTTAGACATTATAGTTGGAAATGTTTGTATGCATGTCTACAAAACTTGAGGTTTATTGAAAAGTTTACAAACTTTGGAAGCAAGTGCAATCGGCTAGGTAAATACGATGACCACAACTTTGACAACATTTCTCTATGTTGTATAAAAATTTGGAAGAAAATGAGATGGAAAATGTGCCACCGTTCTTGCAACTTTTCCATTGTTCTTGCATGAAAATGGAGCAGAACAAATAGGGATATATCCCACATTCAATGTGTGTGGGCTCCAATTATGGTTTATATGTGTTGGCCCATGTATTGCATTGTGAGCAAGATAGAGGTCTTGGCTGGTGCACACACATAATTTAGATGGTTTGCTGGAAGGATGGCTTGGCCACTTTTGTTGGCCCATGCCTATGTGGCGACGAAATGAGAGGTGACATAGGAAATGATGTGGTAGTCAACAAATTAGAGAGTGGCACATGACATGAGAAGATGAGGCAAATTAGTGAGTGAACCTCCACATGGCATGATCATGTGATCCTGTGATTTGGAAGGTTGAGAAGAGAGAAAGGGCATGAGATCACAAAATTGCTACATGTGGTGGGCTCAACTGACTAATTTGGATGATGCAGTGAATCAAAAGATACCACATAGAATGAGAAAATGAGATAGACAGCGGGCCCAGGCCAACACAAGACACCTCCATGTTATCGCATGATTAAAGTGATTAGGAGATAGAAAGGTTACGATATTCTAAGGATAAGTGGACTTATGGGGTAATCAGGGGATTCCACATGACAATTAAGGGATGTTGACCAGTGTTGACCCAAGTGTGAAACTTGAGTGGGAAATTGAAAGTGGTTAGGGTTGCACACTTCCAAAGAGATAAAATAAATGAAATATTAAAAGAGTAGTCTAATGTAAAAGAGGTCATGGGTAAATAGGCAGTGAGCTATTATTGAAAATTATTAAAACTAGCTAAAAATGTTGAATGCGCAGGTCCAAAAAAGACATAGAAGAAGGAAGTAAAGGGGTTTTAAACCTATGTTATGTGCAGAAAGCTATATTATTATAATGGGTTTCACCAAAGATATTTTTTAGGGTGTTTTTGTAAAGTGTGTGTAATGAGGCCATTTTTTTGGGTTGCAATGGGATTTTTAATGAGATATTTTATTTGCAACGGGAGAAAAAGAGAGCATAATGAGACAAAATATAGTGGTAAAGGAAGAGGGAAGTGGCTTTTCTTTAGTCGATTAGGGAAGATTGAAGATGGATAGATGCCAAAACTAGAACAAATCTTGGACCTCTTCTTTTCTCATTTTATTCTTTCTTCTTATCATTTTGTAGGGTTCTAATTTTGGGGGCTTGTTCCAACTTATGTGGTTCTAGTAGCAAGTTATAATGTGTATGAGAAACATTACAAAATATTTCATAGAGAAATTTTAGATGAATTTGTGATGAAATCTTTTGCAGGTTTTTGAGTGTTGTACTTATATAATTATTGTATGTCAAAGATAGAAAATGATTTTTATAGAAATAAAATTTTGATTTAAATCTCTCTAGTGTACAATTCAGTCCAGTTTTAAATGAAATAAAATAAAGAGTTATTCGCATTTAGTGTCTTTTTGTGAGATATGTGATTTTATAAATTCATGTTTTGATCTATTGGGTCAATTAAAATGTTTTAACAGAGTTGCAAATTTGTGGGCTTGTGTAGGGATTTTGATAAGTAGGCTAGGTTGGGATTTATTTTTGAAGAATATTGTAAGGCAATATTCTTAGATCATATTCTATTAGTGAAAATCTATTGTATAATGTTATATCTCTTATGAGTCAAATACCCAATGGGATAAGGTATTGATCTCAGCTATTCAGGGTTTTACAGGTGTTTTGTTATTCAGATTCATGTTTTTCTTGCTGCAAAAAATGATTAAACTCAAGATGTATGTTTTGTTTTTGTCTTGCCCCAATCTCATGCCTCAAGAAGGTTGATATTCAATGGATAATTAGCCATTATATAGTATCTCCCCGTTATGTTCATTATCTTATATGAGATTTTTTTTATGTTAATGCAAGTTATGGGTATAATGTGTGCATTAGAGGGCATTAAGGGATCACCCTTCCTAATTTTGTAGAGCTAAAGTGCAAAAGGGTTCACTAGATCCTTTTCAATTGGTCCAAGTCTCAAATATTTTTTTATTATTGGAGTTGTCTTCACCATAGTAAATTGAATTATCAACTTGGTTGCTATTTTGTAGTGTAAACCTTTTTAGGAAGCAACAAAATGATGAGTCCACTAGGGAGATTTGTAAGGAATTTGGTTACAACAAAGTTTAAGTGAGATACTCCTTATTTTATTGAATTAGCCCTAGGCCACGATATTGTTTAGAGTCATATTTTTATTATGAAATGTCTAGCTCCTTATCAATTTAGTCAATTCTCATAAATCTTGAATGAGAATATGTTTTATCTTTCAATGTAAGTTTGTCTAGATATGTCCATATTTTAGAATTGTTTCATATTATCTCACATATTATGAGTAGCAACTACAAGATATCTATTTGTACCATCTTGCATTATTTAAAAAGGAACTAAGGGATTTATAGTAGAGATGAAGTAGATTTGAGCTCTTATAATGAAGTACCTCCTCAATGAAGGAATATATATGAGGTCATTTGTTGGATATGGAGGTGTTATTATGATGTTGCTGGTTTTTAATAAAGTGTGAGTTGAAAAAAAAAATTAGTTGTTCAAAATACTTGTCCACCTCAAAGAGGTGGAGAATCTACCAAAGAACCACATTATGATGTGTAGTTATCTTCAAATCTATAATTTTTTTCCAGCTAGGAAGTTGATTTGCAACCATCACAACACTCCAGGTATTTGGGTTTTCATGTGTTAAATTTTTGTCCATGAAAATCAGTTGTAGAAAATTTTTCCCTATTAAGTGAGTTCAACACTAAGTGAGGGAATGGTAGCTGAGTGTTACATACTTATGAGATATTTTCAGAATATGTATTTAAAGTGTTGAAGTATGTTAAGTTCCATTTTGGGATAGAGAAGTAAAGTTTCAACTACAAGGTTTAGATCTGAAAATTGTATAGATGGGTGTGTAGTTTAAATATAAATGTGAGATACAAGATAGGTGTTAGAGGATATGCTTTGCATGTATGTTATGGATCATCAAATGAGATGGGAGGAGTACCTACACTTGGTTTATTTTTATTACAACAATGGGTATCATACTTCTTTGGCTATGTCACATTTTTAGGATTTGTATGGTAGACCATGTAGGACACCATTGAGTTGAGACTGCGTTTAGGATAGGGTAGCTATTGGGTGAGAGTTGGTTTGAGATATGGAGAAGAAGGTGGTTTTTATTAGGAAACATCTTAAAGAGGCTCAAGATAGGCAGAAGAAGTATGCAAATAGGATAGATAGTAGCTATATGGTTGGTGATATATATTTTCTGAGAGTGTGGTCACATAAGAGTCCAATCCATTGAGGAAAGGGTTCTAAGATTTCACCTTGATTTTTTGGACCATTTGAGATCCTTGAGAGGATAGGACCGATTTCTTACTATCTAGCTTTGTCATCTAGCATGTCATGCATCCATGATGTGTTTCATATTTCTGTACTGAGAAAATATATTTATGATGAGTCTCATATCATAGATTGGGATGCCTTGCAGGTGGAGTCAGACAGGTAGTTGGCCTTGGAGCCCATTCTCATTTTATCTTTCTATATGTTGGATCTTTGAGGCCTATAGCTAGACTAGGTTAGGGTCTAGTGAGATTTTTTTGATGAGGTTACAACATCATGGGAGGACGCAGCATAGATGAGATCTCAGTACCCCCATATTTTTGATGAACTCCAAGAGGAAGTTCATTCCTAGGGGGGAGGGTATGAGGCCCTACCTTGAGCTTGTCATAGCATTTCCTTTTATTTTTATGATAGACCTAGTATTTGATACTCTATTTTTATGCATTTTGGATTTATACTCTATATGAAAAGGATTTGATCACATTGGATTATGGTGCACCTTATTTTATGATTCTTTTTGCACTTACGATGATGAATTTATGATATATTTATGATTGCATTATGGTTAATTAACTTAAATGAAAATTGTGATGATGCAATTGAGTATATGTTTTATGATAATTAATTAGGAGAATGAAAATTGAATTATAATTATGATGAGATGTGATCTTATTGTAACTTAAATGTTAGATTCTTAAATTTTATTTATATGTGCATATAATTTCATGGGAAAAATAATTGGAAAGGTGTGGATTTTTCTATTGAGTTGAGTTATGAATTGTTTATGTGGAGATATTAATTAAATATAAAATTCTTATATGATATTTATTTGTATGTATTTTATATGCATATGATTTCTTGGACTATTGATACTCAAATTGAGATGTGTAGGAAAATGACCATGAAAATTAGTCGAAGAACTAGGACTAGACCTATGTGTGATAGTGAAACCAAGGTTGCATCTATTGAAGAGACAATATCTCGTATGTAATGTGCTTGTTTCATAAAAGTGAATAGTTGTACATTTTCTTAAATTGTAATTGCCAACTTTTAATTATGTAAATACCAAAATGGACATGTCATGTTTATTTTTGTGTTGTGCATTTTTGTGGTGTCACTTGACACTTGTAATGTGTACATATGTGGCAATGACATGTCCATTTGAGGATGAATGTGTTGCAACCTACCTAGGGTAGTCCCATGTAGGATCCCCATGTGAACCACTTGGTTAGAAATCCATATGTATGGTCAAATCAAGTTAAAATCATAGGTAAACTCTAGGTGGATTTTTGGAGGGTTAAATGAGCCTCTAGGGATGACTTAGGACCTTTTTTAGAAAGCCCACTTGATATACCTTGGGATGGGGGTTAGATTTTGGTCAAATATTTTCTCATACTCCATTTATGACCCTTCTTAAATGTCACTTTTGAGAAGTGAATAATTTTAGGTTGTGGGAAGAGGTCAAGCCCATCCTCCTTCCCTGATTTTGGTCTTCCTCTCATTTATGAGGGGATACAAGAAAGGATAAGAGGACTTGTTGGACCATTCCTCCTTAATGAGAGTAGGTTGGGAAATGGGTGGGAGGAATTTTAGAGGGGATTTTGGAGAATATTTTGGGTTGTTCACCCACCCTCCAATCTTGGAGACAACTAAAGTGTTAGAGAAGGATTGAACAAAAAAGGAGAAGGATTTAGGACTTGGGATCTCTTCATCAACTTTCATTTTTTCGTAACTTGAGTAGAGGTTGGTTGCAATATCCTCCATGGTTTTTTTGTTTCTTTTTTAGTATGAATTTTTGAAGAAGAATGTGCTTGTGTCTTACTGTTGTGTATTCTTTCATGTTGTTGCATTGTTTTACATGCTTGATTGTTTATGGGAGTATAATGCCAAACTCAACCTTGGGAGGGAAGAGTAGCCTTGGGGTGAAGGGTTTTAGGATAGCTTAGTGAGTGAAGAATCTCTCCTCAAGGAGGAGAGGGATAAGGTAGAGATTATGGGATACTTTTTGTCATTGTGTATTTGGGGGTCATAAGGGAATTTTGGAATGTAGTTACTTGCCAAATCAATCTAACTGGTAACTAGGATAGTTTACCCATTACTTATAGATTGGGGATCCATAAAGAAGTTATCAATTGATTCAATAGGCTCATTTATCTATCAACCCATGGATGTGAACTTGAAATAGTGAAAAAAAGTATATGCACTAAGTTACAGTGATTTCCATCACTATTCTACTAAAAGGAAACATTGCATTCTTGAAAAACAAATACTAGAAAGTAACTTCTATTTGCAGTTGTATCGTCAAAAAATGGAAGTACTTCCATTTAGGATTGGTTTAGCCCTCTGAGTAAGTGGTCTGTGGTCATGTCAAGTGCCTTGAATAGGTCTTTGACTTGATCTGGCTTTTTCCCCCTATTATGCTTCTCTCTCCACCTGTTTCCAGCCTATTTCTTGCACCTGGTCCTGAGAAACTAAGATCTGTGACCTCAGGGTCAAGGTCGACCTTCTGGGTTAAGGTTGAACTCAAATCTGACCTAGGTCAGAGTTGACCTCGACCCTTATCCTAGGTCTAATTTTCAAATTTTGAAGGTTTCAGAATGTCGAGCTTCAAAAAGTTTTATTTCCCGCTTCCAAGTCAGCTGTTTCAGATTTTGGAATGGTAAACTCTTAAATTGTATTTAATCTAGGTCCATTTTTAGGGGTTAAGGCTTAATTGAAATGTAATTCTCCTATGTTGTCTCTCTAGAAGTTTGTGCCCTAGACTAGTATAAAAGGAAGCCTTCCTCTCATTTTCACCAGGCAACTTCATGAGATCACTCTCAAATCCACTTTTCATGATCAAGACATCTAGCTCTCAAGTGCAATCAAGAGATCAAGAAAGAAAGAAGGAGAAGGAAAGAATTCAAGAGTTTATTCATCCTCAAGCATCCAAGCATTCATGATCCAATTCATCAAGGAGATCCATTGATAGTCATTGAAGGACTCAATCTCTTTGGAGCCCTCTTGTTGAAGATTTCTCCATCCACATTCATTCACGCTTCTTCCTATTCAAAGATCCATTCAAGATAGGTGTTGAAGATATAATGCAATTGATTTGAGACATCCTACATATAATTCTACATTAATTTGGATCATCCATAATTGTGGATTCAAGGATTCGAATCCTCCACAAGGATTTCAACATAAGCAAGGTGAATAGTTCCATTTACTTTGTTTATATATTGCAATTTCAATTACATTTCAAGTTGATTCCAAACCGGGGTTTGACCAAGGAAAAACCCTCATCCAAAAAACAAAACCCCTTTTTTTTTGCAGGTGCAGGTGCAGAACGATGAATATTAGTGCAGATCTGGCTACCCTTTTCGACGAACTTTCAAGATCTACGAACAAAATTTCTGTCGGAGCTATTTTAGGTTAAGGATAAATTTTAGTGGGGGGAAAGATTGTACCCCAGGGTAAGATCTTACCCCGATCTTGAGGTCAAGGACAACCTTTCACTGAAACATGGAAGGTTTCTGGGTTTTCTCTATTTCTGCATTTCTAGGCCAGATTTGAGTGTAGAATCTCCCGAAACTAAGCACAGACATTAGAAAATAGTCTTTTCCAGATTTACCCTATTTTGAGGTTAGTATTTGTCTTCAATTCAATTAATATTTCAATACAAACTTTCTATAATGGAATACAAGGTTTTCTCCTTTCTTCATATTCTCCATAGATTGCTTCATTTGTGTATTGATCACTTTCTTGTGATTAATCAATTTGGATCTCTCCTTTGGGAATTTGGATTAAGAAGTAGATCCTATATTCCCCCACACATTCAATACACATGCACACTACTACATCTTCAATATCTCACATTCCTTACATCACATCAGTAATCAGAAAGCTTAAATGTTTTACTTTAATCAACAAAATCAAGAAATCAAACAGGTCTCTACTATATTTTCCTTGCTACTAGAACAACCACAGCTTCTGCTACCTAGTGGGCGCAACAATAAAAGAGTACTAAATAATAGCTAAAGAAATAAAAATAAATAGTATTGTTCACTCACCAAGTTGGGCCCCTTGGATGATTGAATTGGAAAAACTCAATATATTCTTATTGGAACAAAGACATCTCTATTTTATTCAAAGTGCATACTAAATAGAAACTATATTAACTAGAATCACCCAAAAACTATAGTAAAGACTTATGTTCTTATTGCTAATCTAACTCTCAAGAAGTCTAAAGGAAACTTATTTATAACAAAGGACTTCCTTAACTAACTCTTAAACTATCAAACATCTCATCATTATAGATTACAACAATTTTATCTCTTTTCAAAACATGTTCGAGACAATTCCTCAACTAACACAACAAGTCTTCACTTATTAAATAATCCAATAGAAATATAGGTTCTTCTTTACTAGATTTACTCTTGAGTGTAGTGGTTTTTTCTTGACTTTCTTAATCATAGTCTAATGTATTTATGGAAGTCAACAAACCACTCCTTCTAGCGGTTGTTGAAATAGTCTAAAGTCCTTTGTGTTAGTTTCTTCAATATCTGAATGACTTAGTCCTACGAGAAACAATTAGTAGCACATGCCAAATTTATAACATATGATTATCTCATCATCTGACTTTGAATAAAACATATATATACTAATTCATTTGTAGTGCCTGCCTCATTTGCCTCTTAGCACGAACAACCTGATGGTGTGGTTTTGACCTTCACACTCATTGAGTATGGTCATGTTGGTCCCATGTGAGGGTGAACCACCAAGAGGATTATTTTTGGAGCATGTTTTCGATGCCCTGCATGAACTTGGAGACGTTGGGTGTGGTCTTGGACCGTATTTTAGTGATCCTTAGGGATAGGGATGCCTCGATCCTGAGAATGTAGTGATTGTTATCCACACATTATGTTTTATGATGGCATTGTGAGATGCACCTAGTTCAACTTTGTCTTGTGTTTAATCAGGAGGTTATTATTGGGGTCATGACAGATGTATTGAGGGACCCTACCCCGGTCCTGTCATTGTATTTCTTCTTTCTGCATTTTAGACTCAGTATTTTGAAATGCCATGTTAATGCTTTATGGATTTAGATTCAGTTGGACAAGGATTTGATCTCATGATTTTGTGATGTACTCTTCTTCATATTTCTTGTGTATTCATGTCAATATTTTTAGGATAGACTATGTTTTCTTAAGGGCTAAACGAATTCAACTAATTTTCTTATTATAAAGAAATTGAGTGCATGTTTTGAAGGATTTGAATGGGAATCAAGTAATTTAAATTATAATGAGATGAGATGTAAATTTTGATGAAGTAAATGTTGTTTCCTTGTGTATGTATTTTCTAGTAGAAAATGCAGTAGTAAAGGTGTCTAGAGTTGTGAATTGAGTAGGTAGAATGTACCCTTAATGAATATTGAAATGTTACTATTGGATATGAATGCTAACATAAATGGCCATCTAAATTTATATTATTTTGAGATGTGAATTAATAGAAAATTGATTTTAGGTCTTAATGTTAAGAAATAAATTCCAGGTATTATGCTTTGGTTACTGATTCAAAAAATGTAATTCAAAGTGATTATGAAATCAATTGAAATCTTAATATTTTCTTGATTATGAAAGGGTTTTTGGTATGCTTGTGAATATTGTATTCCTAGTGATTTCGTGGTGAAGGAAATTAACAATGGATAAGTCAAAATTATAAAATGTTGTGAAAATTGCAAGTTGACTTTATGATGTATTTTATTTGATCATTAATGTTGCATATATATATATATAGTCTTTCATGAGCTACTGATATTTTGATCTAGTGTGCAGGAAATTGACCATGGAATTAAAATAAGGGGAAATCAAAGATGGATGTATGTGAAAATCATGTTGAGCCAAGGTTAAATCCAAAGGGAGAAATAATCTCATTATAATGTGATAATGTTGTAAAAGTAATGTTTAAATTATGTATTTTCATTATTGTGTTTATTTTAATTTATTTTTATGTCTACTTGGCATGCCACGTGTGCAATAATGTGTTGTGACTTTATGTGGTGTCAATTGACACGTGTATGTGAGTTGGCATGACCAAGTAATTTGTTTATTGGTTGTGTTTCACTTTTGAGTCACCTTGTATAATCCCAAGATTAGGTATCTTGGTTGTTGAGCCATGTGAGATAATCTTCTTTTAAATTTTTGTGGGTCAACTCTTAGTAAACTTTTGATGGGTTAAATGTAGACCTAAAGGTTAGTTAGGGTTAAAATAAGATAACCCCATAGGTGCACTTTGGGTTGGGGGTCAAATTTTGACCAATAGGATGATTTTGTCTCATTTTTGCCTCTTCTAAAAATATCTTTTTAAAATGTGATGAAATTGGGAAGTGTGCCATGTCTTCCTCTCTTTCAAATTTGAATTTCCCTCTTTTTGGAGAGAGAACCCTTGGATGGTGTGACCAATCATCTTTGAGGTTAGGTAGGGTTTTCATTTTAGTGGGATGGAGAGGAATTTCGTAGGTTGATTGTCCACTCTCCAATTTTGGAGACTTCTAGTGGACTTAGCAAGTTTTTGGTAGACTTAGAAAAAGAAGGAAGGCTTGTAGGAAGGGAGCTCTACTCAACTTTCATTTTTCATAGCTTGGAGAAAGGTTGGTGCTCCTTTCATGGAAGATTTGATTTCATTTCATGCTTGTTTATGCAGATTTTTGTGTAGTGTTAGTAAGTGTTTTTGTGGAGCTTCAAACTTGTTTTTCATGGCTTCTTGTTTAGTTTATTTGCTGATTATGTTTCTTGTTTTCTTGTTTTTGTTGGGGTGTGCAAGGCTAGACTCACCCTTAGGAGGGAAGAGAGCCTTGAGGGTGAAGGGTTTTAGTTGGGAATGCCCAAATAGCGTAGAGTCATTCCTGATGAAGGAATGGGATATGGCATGGATGTATGGGCTCCATATTGCCATCATTTTTATCTACTTATTTGGGGGCCATAAGGGATTTTACTTTTGTATGGAAAAATAGAAGGAATAGAGTTTTTTGCGATGGCCGTGTGAAGGAAATATTGTATGATTTTTTAGCCTTGTTGAAGGCATGGTATTACTTTTATGGCTTGTCCTACTTGGGCATATTTACACCTTCACCCCTTTTATGGGTGCAAGGTGATCCAATGTGAAAATCTATGGGAAAGGAAATTTTATGTAATGTTGTACTTGCTAGTTTTTGTATGTGTATGTGTGTTTGAGTATGTGTGTACCCCATCCATCTTTATTTCCCCAAGCTTGGGGATGGCCATTTAATGGCCTAGGTTTGGAGGTGAGCCTCCATGATCAAAGTTGTTTTATTTGTAGGTTTCTTTATGGTGGAGCTTGCTGGTTTTGTTGAAGAAAAAGTGGAGAAATATAAACTTTTGTCATTTCTTTAGTTGCAGATTTTTACTTGTAAAAATGGCTAAAAGCCATGTGTAGAAAAAGTTAGTATATTTAAGGTAATGTAAATGCCTATGATGCATGCAACATGCTTGTACAATGTTTGTAAATGAATATTATAAATCTTTCTACATTTACTATGTATTTCAAATGAAAAGAAAATGTGAAAAGAAATAGGTTTCTTGTGCTATTGTATGCAAAATAAGATGATAGTTTTTATTTCCCTCTTGCAAAGAAAAATAAAATTTCTCCATTAGTGAAGGTCTCTAATTCTATGATGTCCATAGTTTTGCTTAATTTTTTCATTAGAAAGAAAATAAACTAAGTAAATTTTCTTTCCTATTTATCAATGTTAGAAAATATTTCTTTATGAAATCTTGTTAGTTTTGGTAAAGCCATTTATATACATCTATGTATATATACATAGATGTATATTCCCTTTTTAAATAAATATTCAATATTGATGCTTTAAAAAAAAAAACTTAGTTATTTTACCTCTTTCTTATTCTAAGTTGAAATGTATAAATATCATATATATATATATATATACAAAATATATATATGTACATATTTAATGTATATATATTTTGGGTATGTGTATATACCTCTTTTATGTTATTATCTTATGCTCACATTATATATATATATATATATATATATATATATATATATATATATATATATATATATATATATATATATATATATATATATATATATATATATATATATATATATATATATATATATATATATATATATATATATATATATATATATATATATATATATATATATATACTATCTATTAAAAAATCTAAACTTTAATAAAAATTTAAAAAATAAAAAAGTAAAAAAAATAAAAAATTAAACTTTCATAGGGCTGGCTTTTGGAGCCCTTTTTAAATTTTAAATTTTAATTAAGTATTAATAAAGTTATGTTTGAATTTTAATCCCTGTCTTATTTTAATTTAATGATTGTTGACTTTTGACAGTCATTTTAATTTGAATTCTGATTTATTTATTATTTTATTTTCATTGGGATTTTGAAAAGATTCTTTATTATTTAGTGGGACTCTAATATTTTTCTTTTAGATGTCATTTTTAATTTAATTTAAATTTGATAATGATGAGATATTATTAAATGAATCTTTATTTTTATAATATTATTCTTGAAATTTGTTATTTTCAAATTTAAAATTTCATGATTATTTCTATTTCAATATTATTTTTATTTTTAATAAAATGTTGTTGGTAGAATTTAATATTTATTTTACTATTAATATTTAAATGTTTTAATGGTTAATTTTAGGGGAAATTATTTAATGTCCTAGAATGACACTTAGATAAATAACTTTCCCTTAGCCTAAATGTTAAATTTAATATTAATTCTTTATTATGATTATTTTAATCTTTTAAATGTTTAATTTAAATTAATTGATAAACTTTGTTAACATTATATTTTGGGATTAAAATATAGTATTTTAAGTTAATCATTATAACATTTTAACTTTTAAATGGGTAATAATTTTATAACCCTAGGTTTGGCACAAGGTTATTATGTTGGCCTTATTTTATCATTTTATTTGCTTAATATTTTCTTGCAACTTCTACCCTAGTTAGTAACTTGGTTCACGTTAGGAACCAATAAGGGTTTCTAATACTTTTTTATTTTATTAATACTTTAATTAAACCTTTTTGGGTGTGTTAATCCATCCTTTGTCAACATATTTGTTACCAAGTTTTATTTTCACTATTGTTTTATCTCTTCTTATTAAATGCTCATTTTGAACCTTGTTAGGGTTTTGAGATAACTAACATAGTTATCGATCAAGGGATGTTGGCAAGCTAGTGCATGACATGATACTTCTTGAGAGTGAACTTGTGTTGGGTTATGTGTTTCATTCATGTTGAGTGTTTCTTAGTGTGTTAGCTTAGTTATCTTTTGTGCTTTTAGAAAAAAGGTTTGTTGGTGTGTTTTTCTCTAATTTTTGGGCATGACATTTTGGCATCAGAGCCAAGTTTTAACGCTTGGAACCTTAAGCCATTTCCCATTTGTATTTGTATTCGTAGGATGCCTCTTTGAGCACAAAAAGTGCATAGATCTTCTTATCGGCACGTGAGGAAGTGGAGTAGGGAGTTTGAGGATACTGTAAGGAAATCGAGATCCTGCCTTCCTGAAAAACTCTCAACCTAGAAACAAAATATAGTAACTACCTCAAAGGTAGGTACTTGATCGAGCCCATGCACATGCTCTGCAAATTCAATGATGTGTGCCCTCGTGCATAAAGTTTTTCAAGCTTGTAGTTAACCTGTAGTTCGGGTGCCCTTGTGTTGTAACTTGGGGCTTTTTGAGAAAACTAACCCAAGAAACTTTTGGTTTAGGAAGGAGTGCTTCCTAGGATGTACAAAAATTTCCCTTAGATTAAGTGCTTTGAAAACCAATTGTGGTCTGTAGTGTGAATGGTTTGGTGAAGGTGGTAGTGATGCCACTAGGCATGGCATGGTGGCTTGTGTATATTGTTAGAGTCCTTTGTTTCTCTTGGTAGCCCTATAGCGGTTCGCTTGCTAGCATGACCATGTGCGGTCAGAATGAAAGATTGGTATCCATGCTTGGTATGAGAACCTATTAACTTTCTCCTTGCAGGATGTGATGTATTTTTTAGTTTAAATAGTTATGGAACCATGAGAATGTGATGATTTTGTGGTGTTAGGGCCTTGGGATAATGGCTCAAGAGAGAGTAAGGAAGATCTTCGATAATGGCTTGTTCAAGATTGTCTTGATCTTTAGAGGAAGGGTGTATTATTTTTATGAAAGTGTGATATCTTATTGAGTTATTACTTTTTGTGGAACCATTATGATCTGGTGAACAATAATTTTACCCCACCACTTATTCTAAGATTCCTTTTGTGTAGAAGAATTTATCTGTCATTGGTATAGTGTGGATATTTATACCATACTTTGAATGATGTCTTATTGCAGAAGCCTATTCTCAGGTTGTAGCATAAGTTGTGCGTACCCTAGATATGGGAAGAGCCTTGTGGGGAATTGAAATATTTTTATGGAGCACATAGAGAACCCCTCCCAAGAGTTTGAGGTTCATGTTATGATTTTGAGTATTTTTCTCTACTTTTTTGTGAGGTGGTTTGAAGGCATTCTTCTCACTTATTTTACCTCATTAAAAAGATTACTGCAACAAGGTGAAAGAGAAGATTGTAAGGATAAGGATATTGTTGCAGCTACCAGAATTGTAGTAATGCTTGCAACTATAAATCATATGTGGTGGATATGTTCTCAAAAGGTTGTTGTGAAGTGGTTCCCTCCAAGTCCTGTGGTGATTCCTCCCTCTTACATGACTGACTTATGTCGCAATGTTTTGTGAATAAATCCTTGATTTATTTTTATTCCTTTCATCTCGATTGTCTTTTGCAAAGGAACTTTCCTCATGTTGTGTGGGATAGCATATTTTGGTTATTTCTTATACCTATAAATAGTCATCAAATCTATCTTTCAATCTGCATATCCTTCTTCACCATCTTGTAAGCAATATCCACAGCTCCATAGGGTACACTGTCTACCAGATATGATTGGAATATCCTATATGATATGATATTTAATGCAAATTTTAGTTCAGGGTCTTCAACTGTAGAACTTTTCAAGCCTCTTCCATCCCATTTAGCTTTGGTTAGCTCTCAAAGTTTATTCTTGTTTGTCTATGTGTAGGCCCTTGATCTATCACCGGCCAGAAATCCAGTAACAATATGTAAAACATCCTTTGTTATCTTTAGTGGCCCATCAAGCCACATGAACCTATCATGAACTCTTCTTAACATGAGTCTTATCCATTTGTGCTTGAATACCATCAGTACATGCATTGCATGAACCAAACCCCTAGTCTATAGGTGTATGTAATCATTTTTCAAGTTTCCATTAACACACAACTTCTTGTAAGATGCATCAATCTTGGCTTGACAAATGTCCTCAATTTTGTAATGAATGAAGGTGCAAACGTATTCAATCAAAATGAATCTTCATGGGATTAGGGATAGGGCTCTGATTTTATTAATTTTTGCAGCAATGGAAAGTGGAAGTTTGTACTTTGGATTGACTGGATCAATCTTCTCAACAACGACTAATTTTTGCAATTTTGGTGCCATCGATCTTTGAAAATATCTCAACAAATTCTAGGGTTCAAAATGAAATAGAAATAGAATCTCTTAATGCATCTCGGTGAACTCTATAAATACCTCAGATGATCTTGCAAATCTTTGAAGTGCTCGATTGAATGCTCAAAAATAGCACTTTGATCTTGTATCTATCACAGCACAAATGTTCTCACAAGAATGTAAAGTAAAAATGAAGTGTCTTTCCCTCTATTTATATATTTTCCTTTAGGTTATGGATTCCAATAGTTATAAATTAATTTAATGCTTCCTTACCTAGCTTTATATTACCGTTTAACCAAACTATACTTTACTTTACCGAATGCAACCGAATAACTCTAACTATTCACTAATTAACATATGAAATCACAACTTTATAATTAATATCCAGATGCATTTGATATGTTGATATGGATCTTTGTACTAAATCTAGGAACCTATTTAAGATAATCTTTGGTTTATCAACTTCTATTCATACCTTGAACGATTAAGTGAAGATAGGTGCACTTGATCCAGAGGATGTGGTGCCATCACTAGTTCCCAATTTTGTTCCATCATCTTGAGACTTTCTTCTCCAAGTCTTATTCATTTGATCTCATATTTCATCAACATTTACTGGAGTCTTTTCACTCAGTTTCTCCTCGGTAGAATCCTTATTTTGATACCTGCAATCCTTAACTAGGTGATTGACTTTGTGGCAATGGAAACAATCCATTCCAGTGTTTCTCCATGATTCCCTATTATTCATTCCATGTATCCTGAATCAATTTGCATCAATGTGACTCAATCTTCCACATGTAGTACAAGAAATCCTTGTATTATAATCCCATGGTATTCTAGGACCTTTTTAGTTGTTATCAACATTCTATTGGTTAGGGACCCATTTCTCATTTCTTCTATGTGACCTGTATTCTCTAGATTTGTGACCATATTTCTTATAGTTGTTAAAGTAGCCATCAAACCTTGGTTTCCTTGGAGTGTTCACAACTCTTGATCTACACTCAAATGCCTTATGTCCATACTTATTGCAATTATAAAATTACCTTTAAATTTAGGAGAATTTGGTGGATTACCTCTCTTGCTTCTACAGATGTCATCTATATGTCCTATTTTCCCATAATGATAACATGTAGGATTCTTAGGCTTCAGTGGGGTAGCAACTTTATCTCAGTTGGTTTATTATTTGGAGGATATTCCCTTCTTAGTAGTACTATTTGCATTGAAACTGAGTCCAAAGGTTTCATTAGGTTGCCTATGATTTCTCAGTTGTTCATCTAGAATCTTGCATTCTTCTTCATTTCTTTTCAATATTTCATTATAATATCTTTCATCTTTCATATCATTCTTCAAATGTTCATTCTCATATCTCAATTCTGCAATCTCACTGACTTTCCTAGCAACATCGTGATTTTCCATAACAAGTTGATCTATCAAGTTGTAGTGAGCTTGTGTCAACCTCATGATTTCTTTGTCTTTCTCATCAAGTCTAGTATTCATTTTCCTTCTTTCTTCTTCTACAGTTCTTTTTTCATCCTCAGCTTTACCCTTTTGTTCCATGATCTCACACATCCTTATCAATTTTCCTTCTTGTTCTCTTTTCAGTGTTTTGACCTAATCAACTAGATTCTTATTCTTTTCAAATAGTTATGATATGAGTGCATTAGATTCATCATACATGCTTCCTCATATTTGTCTTAAAGTTCCTCAACTTGATCTTGAGTATCTTTTAGTTGTAGTGCAAGTTCTTTCCTTTTGTTGACTGAATGTTTCAACTTTCTACTTAATTCTTCAATTTTCTCATTATCCATCTTCAGCTTTGTTTCCATACTGTCAATTATTCTTTTGTACTTGTAGATTTCCATCCTACCAAATCTTTCCTTTCAAGTGACTAAACTCCTTAATAAGAGACTGTGCTCTGATACCAATTATTGGATTAAAGTGTGGAAAGGTAAGTACTAAGAGGGGAGGAGTGAATCAATACTTCAAATCACTTTTAATCTTTCTAATCTTCCTTCACATTCACTTACTGATTACTTATCCTTTCCATACATCACATGAAAATAAATAAAACATATATAATAATCAACAACAAATAACACAATTATTTTGGTATCACAGAAATCCTTGTTAGAGGATAAAAAATGTGGTGGGGATGACACCCACAACACTTCACTACTGCAAAAATTAAGTTGCTCGATTAGAGCTATAATTCTTATCTATTTCTGGTAGCTTACCCTATTAAAGGTATTGACCTTGTTAAGAGTTATAAGACTACTAAGTCTACTTTGTTAAGAGATTTCACAACTCTAATCTAAGAATTGTACCTAGTTAAAGGATTTTCAATTAAGATTTGTTAAGATCTACTCAGTTAAGAGACTTATACACTTCTGATTAAATTTTAATCAAAAATAAAAAATGTCTATCAAACATGCATCAAAAAATTCTATTCAAACTCTATATGCTCATCAATTCATTATCTCATACTGTGTATCCATTACACTAATCAATTCAGTACTTGATAGCTCAATTCTAAATTTATTCCTTAATATTCAAATACTCGGTAGCTTCACTATTCATTCACCTTCTTCTCTAATTTGCAATCTCCAATTCCTTTTTACATACATATTGTACCTTCTTCTCTCATATTAATCTTCATACTCTAAACTTCTTATACACAAAATTTAGGTGGTGCTAGAAGTTCTATAATCTTCATCTTCAAGAGGTGCTAGCATTAGGTACACTTCCAATGCATATTTCATCCTTAATTCGCATCGACTAAACTCACCTTTTAATCATGTGTAATCATTAGATTTCAATCTCCAATATTCTATCATATGATCTCCTCGAGATTGGTAAACCATTTTCTAATTAGTGTCTAGGTTCAATGCACTTAGAATTCATTTGGTGTTGGCCTGTTATGCTCGGTAACACATTTTTAAAAATTCGGTAACTGATTTCTCTTCTTAGTTATGTACTCAGTAAAACATGGTTCTCGGTACTCGATTCTACCTCGCTCAGTGTCTAAACTTGCTTTCTCTTTACTAAAATTCCTTGTTAACTTATTCCTTTTACTGAATGCTTTCTCTTCCTTACCGACTCATCTTTTCTTCCTTACTGAATGAATTTTACATACATAATGACTTCCTTATAACTAATGAAAACAAAATTCACTCTTAGGAGTATCAATTCAATAATAACCTATCCTTAAAAGTTTCTTAGCTAAGCTTAACACATTCTAATGTGACCAATAGATTCCCTCATGGACTTCTTGCAAAGCTAATTTTGATTCCGCCTCCTCTAGACACCTTAAAAGTATTCCATAAAGACTCTTGTGATACAATGTGTCAGATACAAGGGTATAACGGGAGGCTTGTCTTATAAAGCTTATTTTCTAGTTTTGGGTTTGGTCCAAGGGCAAGGTTAGGCCTTTCAAATAAGTATAAATGGATCTATACTAGAGAGAGTCATGTACAATTAATAGGAAAGTCATCTAGGAATTGGATAGGTCAAATGTAGTTTGTTCCAACTCTTTTACCAAGAATTCATTTCTCCCGCTTTGATCTGGCATCTGTAAGAGTGAAGGTAATGTCACCATGGTATCTTCTACTTTATTATTTTCCCTTGGTACTTGTTCAAATATGATCAAAACAAAGTACTTCTTTAGATCATCTATGATCTTTTTATAGGGTATCAACTTGTAATCTTTTCTCTAGTACTCATCATTAATTTGATTTATGACTAGTTGCAAAACACCATAAACTTGCAATTCAGTCACTTTCCAATCTAAAGACAATTTAATGCAAATAACATGTGCTTCAAACTTGGCTATATTATTAGTGTATAAAAATAGAATCTTATAAGATTTTTGAATTGTGGAGCCTTGAGGTGTGATCAATAATATGCCTACTCATGAGCCATGTTGGGTGTAAGAACCATCAAAGTAAAGTTTCTATGTTTTTGCTTCAATGTTGATGATTTTTGCATCTGGAAATTCCACTTGAATAGGGTATTCATCTCTCAAAAGTGCCTCCGCCAGTTGATCTGATATGACTTGGCCTTTTATTGCCTTTCTATTTACATACTCTATGTCAAAGTCACTTAGTACGATGAGCCATTTAGCTAACCTTCCTATTAAGGTCATTTTGATTAATAGATACTTCAATGGATCAATCTTTGCTATGAGTTTGATTTTGTGGGACAACATATAATGTCATAGTTTTTGTGAAGCAAAAACTTCCGCCAAACATGCTCTTTCTATGAAACTATAATTCAACTCATATTTTACTAATGTCCTACTTATGTAGTAGATTGCCTTCTCTTTTCCATTCTTGTCTTATTGAGCCAAGAGTGCACCTAAAGAATGATCTATCGCTAAAATATACAATATAAAAGGCTTTCCTCTTATTGGTGGCATCAATATTGGAGGATTCATGAGGTATTTCTCGAGGAGTGCAAAACCTTCTTCACATTTGTCATGCCATTTGAATACTACGTCCTTGTGAAGGAGTTGAGTAAAAGAGTGACACTTTTCTGCTAGTTGGGAAATGAATCTTCTTATGAATTGGAGCCTTCCTTGGAGAGATCTCATTTGGCTCATGTTTCTAGGTGCCCCCATCTCCATTATTTCTTTGAATTTTGTAGGGTCTACCTCAATACCTTTTTTTGAAACTATATATCATAGTAATTTTTTGGATTGTACCCCAAAGACACTTTTTTAGATTTAATCTCACTTTGAATTGTTCAAGCCTTGTGAAAATTTTCTCTAAAATTGGAAAGTGTTCTTTCCTTGAATGAGATTTTTCTATGATATCATCCACATAATACTCTAAGAATTTGTGCATCATGTCATGGAATATAATGTTCATAGCTCTTTGGTATGTCACCCCTGCATTTTTAAGACCGAAGAGCATAACATTCCAACAAAATGTTCTCCAAGCACATGTAAAAGCTATTTTATCTTGATGTTGAGGTGAAAAATTTATTTTATTGTACCCACTAAATCCATCCATAAGAAAGAACATAGAGTGACCCACAATCAAATCCACTATTACGTCTATGCTCGGTAAGGGGAAATCATCCTTTGGGCATGCTAGATTGAGATCTCAAAAATCCATGCAAATTATGATTGATTTATCTAGCTTTGAAATAGGTAAAATGTTGGATATCCACTCAAAATAATCAATAGCTCTAATGAAACCCAATTTTAATAACTTATTCAATTCAACCTTGACAAGTAGTGCAATATGTGGGTGTATTTTCCTCAACTTTTTCTTGTCAAGCTTGATTCCAGGTTTGATATTCAAATCATGCATAATTAGATTTGGGTCTAATCCTGACATATCATCATAAGACCAAGAAAATTTTATTTTCATTTCTTTTAAAAACTCCACAAATTATTCTCTCTCCTCTTTTGACAATGAGGTTGCAAGATGTATAATTTTAGGCTCTGATTTTGTCCCAATATTGATCTTTTTTGTTGGCTCTATCAAGATAGGTGATCTTTCTTCATAATGTTTGGGAAAAGTATCCAACCTATCTTCCATAGGTGCCACAATTGGGTTTTCACCTTTTGAAACATCTTTTATTTCTTTCTCTTCTTGGTCTAGTACTACCACATTGTGGTTTTCACCACTAGACTCTTTCATTTTTTTCTTTTTTCTTTTATTTCTTGACTAAGACATTAAATAATTTCCCTCATCATTTCTCATTGATATAATTCATTGGTAGAAGAGGTTTCAACTACATTTAGGTATAAGGCCAAAGAATTGTCATTTGGGAATGTGGGAATGTCATTTGGCTATATGGAATCTCATTCAATGAGTTTAGAGTATATAAGAGATAATGTATCATTGGCTAAGTTCAAATTGGTAGGGTTTAAGGACATTACTTTGTTTCACGGTTCATACATTTTATTGCTTAATTCTATGACATATACTTGTTCTAGGTGTTCCATAGAACTTGGATGGATATATCCCTCACTAGATTCCTCTTGGGTTTCTTGAGGATAAAAACCACGTGGGTTAAACCTATTACTAGATTCTTCCATTTCTAGTAACCATGAGGGTACATACGGTTCTCCTATCTATTTATATATTTCTGCTTCTTGATTTGGAGTAGACTCTTGAGTAGAAACTAACCCTTGGTTAGAACTTGAAGCTTGGTTTGAAATTAACTCTTGATTTAACTCTTGTCTTTTACCTGGGTTAGACATAGGAGCATAAGTATGGATAACATCCACCTCTTTATCTTGACAAGATTCACTAGATAAATAATCCCATTCCCATTCATTTTAATCTTCATCACTTTGAGAATTCAATTGCAAAAAAAATTCATAGAATTGGGGATGATTCTTATGAGTATATCTTGGTTCAAGATATCCTAGTCCTAATTTTTCTTTGCTATCTCTGAAAGCCATTTCTATAGGTTTCACCAATCCTTCATTTATATTTCCCAAGGGTCCTCTTCCTTCGTATCCCATCTTTTTCATGATTTTGAAACATTTTTCATAATGGTGTGTGGGAATAATAATGTTTTGAATCCTTTTTTCATTAGATTTTGATTCATCTTCTTCTTTATAGAGATACTTTAGGATTTCATTGTCATCTTCTTCCATGGATGAAGAGGTGATATCTCTTACAAAATGGTCATTATATTTTTTGGGAGGATTAGAGCTAGATGGTCTACCATGAGACCTAGGGTAAAGTGGTAAATCCATCATTGATAAAGAATATTCCCCTGCACCATTTTTTTTGATCTTGCATTGCTTTTCAAAATTCTTCATGATTGTGTCCATCTTTTGATAATGAATCTCTTTGGCTTGCATTTGAGAAGATTTTGAATTAACCTCTTCTTATTTTTCTTTATTATGTTCCTCGCTAACTTTCTCCTTTCCTTTATGTTAGATAATTGAGAGGGAGGGTGGATCAATTAAGTCCAGTTATCCTATCATCCCAAGTACTCCCAGATCTATATAACAAAACTTTCAAATCAAATAATCAACTTAGTAAAATATCAACTATGCCTTTCTCTTCATATATCGATTGCTAGTAAATTAAATACTATGTTTACCAATCTATCTAGTTATAGTAATATGTAAAGTAAAATAAAAATTCAACACATACAACACATAGATTTTTAATGTGGAAGCCCTATGAGGGGAAAAACCACCTGGGACCTGAAACCCAAAATAATTCTCTCTTCTGAAGTGAGCTCGGTTAAGAGGCAAACCTATTAAAGGTGACAAAACACACTGTGAGGTGTGACCTGGTTAGAGGATTTATCACTAACAGTTCTCCCTTGACCAATCATTCATTATGGGGTCAACAAGAAAACAATCAACATTCATTTAATGTCATATTGAAATATAAAGACTATTAAGTCCCACTCGGTTAAGAGATTTATCTATAACAATGGTTAAACTAATATATAAATGATCTGATTCAAATACAACTTTGATTTGTAGATTTTTAGATCTGTGCTAAGCTCAAAAATACCTCTGATCAATAACCAATTTAATATCTCCATTTTTTCCAACTCTATTCTACTCGATAATTTCTTTCTTTGATGCTCGGTCTTGTCTACAAATTTTCTCAGTTCTGTCTTCAACCGGTTTGATCAGTGTTGCATGAAAACAATCTCTTCATGCAAATTCTCCTACAATAGAATCAATAATGAATCTCATGTCTCTTTGTATAGACATCATAAACCATTTCCTTTCAATCCATATATTTTTCCTCTTAATCTTCATCATAGATTTTGCCGCTTTAACCTTCCTCGGCAGTTGTGTTAATAACATGTTTCATTCTCCTTCATCTGATCATCCTTGAATTTTGTCATATGTTTGATCAACATAAGAAACATTATAATTTACCTCAGAATCATAAACAATTTTCCATCTCATCATCTTTATTTAGTTTTCACAAACTCCATTTATTTCTTTCACTTGGTCAATACCAGAATGTGTTAGTGATAACTAGCTCAATTAACACTATACTCGGTATACACTACACTTGATCAATGTATACTAAATTCTTCATTTACTGACCACATAAACTTGTTCAATATTAATCTTCAATACATAATAGAATCATGTAATACAATCAAGTCATTAACATAATTCCATAGACTCATCAATAAGTTACCCAATGTATACCATATCTATATATTTCTCATCCCATTTTTCCTTCTTAAGATGTTTGTAACCATCATGATAACTACAGTCAAAACTAGTTGACATCAATGATAATAAATTAGATGATTTAATGTCTTACATACACTTTAGTAGCTTGAGGATCATCAATCATTATGTTTCAATTATCCATTCCATCATCAAACTTTCCTTCAAGATATTCAATCAGTTGTAGTTTATCAATCTCTCCCTTTGGCATTGATGGAAACACAATATGAAATATGCCATAGAATATGAAACATCTATTCTACAACTCTGTAATTAAATGTTGTAACTCAGTAAGCTCTTCCTAGCTTGTTCATTTAATGTGTTTAGTCACTACATAGCATTGATACTCCATGCAGTCTCTACTTGCAGATTTGGTCTTCTCTCTCTATGTGTATTTTATTCTTTCCCTTTAGATAAATATTTCATTTATTCTTCTCTCCCTTTGACAACAATTCCAAAAAAGAATAAATATCTCTTTAATAGCCAAAATATTATCTCTAGTGTTTGGTTCAGATCAAGTACCTTTCATGTATCGATATGCAATTTCAGTTTGTCTTTCATCTTTCATCTTTCACAACCTCAAGAAACCTAAAGTGTGAACATCATGCATCAACATCATTTGATATCCTAATAAAGTATAGGTTGATGCAACCTCTTGATCACCTTAGTGACTGATAGATAGTGGATGGACCCCTAGTCTAGCCCTCAAGTACTCAAATGTATCCTTAGGTAAGGATTTAGTGAGTATATCAATAAGTTTCTCTTGTAATTTTACATACTCTAGTTTCACTTTCTGTTCTTGTACTTGTTCCCTAGAGTAGTGATACTTTATAGATATATGCTTTGTCTTTGCATGCATCACCAAATTCTTAGAAATATTTATTTCACTGGTGTTATCACAATATATTATCCCTGGGTTAGTGATCTCTTTATTCATGCCTTCCGAAAGTTGTTTTATCCATGCAATGTTCAATCAATTAGCAGCAATAGAAACATATTCTACTTATGTAGTAGACCGAGAAATCCATATGTGTTTCTTACTTATCCAAGTAACTAGTCTTTCTCCCAAAAAGAATGCTCCACCAGTGGTGCTCTTTCTATCATTAATGTTTCCAGTCCAATCTGCATCTGTGTAAACTTTCAGTTTGAAATTGCCTTCTTTCTTGTACCACAAGCCATAGTTTTCAATGTTCTTCATGTATCTCAAAATTCTTTTTACAACAGTCATATGTGATTCTTTAGGATTAGAAGAAAATCTTGATACAATTCCAACTACATGTGCAATATCTGGTCTACTATGTACAACATACATCAACTTACCAATCATTGATCTATATAATGTCTAATTTATGTTGGTTGACTAGTCATCCTTTGTCAATTTTCATCCAGTGACCATAGGTGTACCGATTGGTTTTCAATCCTCCATACCAAAGGTCTTCAATAATTATTTTATGTACTTTGATTATGTAATATATATGCCTTCACTTTGTTGTAAAATTTGCATGGAAAGAAAGAATTTAATCTCTCCAAACATTGACATTTCAAATTCTTTTCTCATTTCATCAGCAAATGATTTTCATAGATTATCATGTCCTCCAAATATGATATCATCAACAAAAATTTCAGCAATAAGAATCTTATCATTAGTTTCACCTTTCAAGTATAAATTGTTGTTGTCACTTATTATAACAAATCGAATGTTGATGAGGTAGGAATGCAGTCTTTCATACCATTCTCTCGATGCTTGTTTCAATCCATTTAGTGCTTTTTGCAACTTACATAACATGTTCTTCTGATTAGGATCAACAAAACCTTCAGGTTGTTCAATGTATATCTCTTCTTCAAGTATCCCATATTTAACATCCATCTGATAAAATTTAAATCCTTTGTAAGAAGCATAAGAAAACAATATTCTAACTCCTTTAAGTCTAGCTACTGGTGCAAAAGTCTCACCATAGTCAATACCTTCTTCTTGTGCATACCCTTTGCATACAAGTCTTGCCTTATTCCTAGCGACATCTTCATTTTCATTCAATTTGTTTCTGAATATCCATTTAGTTCCAATTACATTCTAATCATTTGGTCTAGGTACCAATGTACATGTTTTGTTTTTCTATATCTTCTCAATTTCTTCATTGATGGATTTAATCCATTCATCATTTTCAAGTGCATCTCTAATAGTTTTAGGTTCAAATTCATAAAATAAACATGTTTTGTTTCTCAACTTACTTCGTGTCATCATGCCTACTTTCTTGTCTCCAATAATCTAATTTTTTGGATGATGTTTCCTTATGTATCTTGCAAGTACAGGTTCAGTTCTCTATTATTCATTATGTTCTCCACTTGGTGTAGGATCATTATCTTCATCGATAACAATTTTTTGATTCTCGGTCTATATAGGTTGAAGCTTGGTAGTATTACCTTGATGCTCGGTAATGCCAGCCGGTTGCTCAGGTAGAGTTTTAGGTTTCTCAATGTAACTAAATCTACCATAATCTTCCAGTTCCTTTTTTCTTTCTTCATCATTCTTCTCAAAAAATTCATTAACTCTCACATTTTCACTTTTAATCATCTTGTTAGTAGCCTTATTCAAACATTTGTAAGATTTTCTCATAGTAGAATATCCTTCATCACCTTTTGAATTAAATTTTCCATTTCTATCATCTTTCAGAATGTAACATCTACTTCCAAATATTTTGAAATAGCTTACATTAGGTGTGTAACCATACCATAATTCATAGGGTGTCTTATTTGAATCTTTCTTCAGTTGGACTCAGTTCAATGTGTATACATCAATACTAACAACTTCTCTCAAGTATATCTATGCAACATCCTTTTCAATAATTAGCATTCTAGTACAATCAACAATAGATATATTCCTCCTTTCAGTAATCTCATTCTCTCGGTGCAGAAACATGTATCTTAATTCCATGCTTATTACAAAAATTAGTGAGCTCATCATAAATAAACTCACCAACTCTATCTGATCTCAAGCATTTGAGCTCTTTACCACTTTCTTTTTCCACTTTAGCTTTAAACCATTTAAACATCTTAAAAGCTTTAGATTTTTCTTTCAAGAACATGATAGTCATCATTCTAGAGTAGTCATCAACAAACAAGACAAAATATTTGTCTCCATAATAACTCTAAGTTCTCATAGGACCACATAAGTCGGTATGAACCAAATCAAAGATAGCATTAGATGAATAGTTTTTTCTCTTAAAACTAGATTTTGACACTTTTCCCATTTGACATTGTTTGCACATGACATGGTTAGGTTCAGATAAGCTCAGTAAACCTCTAACTCTCCTTTTATTACTGATCTTAACCATGTTATCAAAATTCACATGACATAACCTTTTGTGCCATAACCACACATCTTTAGTTCTAGCCAATAAACAAGAAGTTTCAACATTATCAAGATCAAATAGATTACCTTTAGATTGTTCACCAGTACCGAAAACTTTCCAGCCCCATCATAGATTTTCACCTTTCTATTCTCAAATGCAACTTGGTGACCTATGTTATTCAGTTGTGCTACACTCAACAAATTATAATTAAGTCCCTTCACCCAATATGCATTCTCACATCTGATCTTATTGTTCAATAATATAGACCATTTTCCCTTTACTAGACATGGTGTATCATTTTCCATTTTAAAAAATCCACCATTATAATGTTCAAGATATTCAAAATTTTCTTCATCACCAGTCATATGATGTGTACAACCTCTATCAATGATCCAAGTATCATTATTGCTAACTTTGGAAATAAGTGGTGTTTCAACATACCTTTCTTTTTCTTCCGAATCTTCTTTCAAAGCTACAATTACCACCTCAATGTCTTCATTAGTGTCAGTGTTGGTGTCATCATCATCATCTTCAACAAGGTAGCATGCCTTCTTGCTAAGAAAGGTAGCATGCCTTTCTTTGTAATTTTGGTTACTTCTTCTCTCATACTATCGGTTGCCTCTATGTTCTCAGTTATCTCTTCTGTCAGACTTCCTTTCACTAAACATTTCATTATTTTTCTCATCTTCTTTCATGTTAGGACATCTAGCTATAATATGACCAATCTCTTTACAGTTAAAGCATACCAAAGGTAATTTTTCTCTATATATTCCTTTACCTTTCTGCAGTCTTCTAACCATTAATGCCTCAAGATCATCAAGTTCATCCTCATCACTTTCACTATCATTTTCATTTCTTATTGTGTGTTTGCTACTTGATTTACCAATATTCAAAGATGACATAAATGCATATTCAAAAGTATGAACAACACTATTATCAAAGTTATTCAACTCATATGCAATCAGTCTACTGATTAGACTATCAAGTGTAATATGATTACCCAGAGTTGATCTCATCTCATGAATTGCAAAAAATCTAATAGCATAAACATGTGACAATGTTCTGATAATTTTACTTATAATAGTGTCTTCTTCAATAATACCTCCTTATCCTTAGATAGGATTCACAATCTCCTTGATTCAGTTATTTTACAGTGATATGTTCTCTCCTTTCATTTTCATGTCATCAAACTTTCCTCTAAGACTTTCAGCTTTATCCCTTAGTACATTCACATCTCCTCCATGAACTAGTGTAAGCTTGTCCCGCATCTGTTTAGTAGAAGTACATGGCTTGACATCTTCAAATTCGGCATCTGATAAGGAAGCAACAAGCTCTATCATTGTAGTATTGTGTTCATGTCTTTCTCTAATATGATCAATAGTCAAAGGTCCAGTAGGAAAGATGAATTCATTATCCAAATAGTATATTGTAGATTCTCCAATTCCTGATAGATACAATCTCATTCTACTTTTCCATGTCAAGAAGTTGTCTTTGTTAAGCTTTGGCACCTCTCTCTTATACATCTTGTGATCTTTAGATTAAGTCCTTCAAAATTTCCTTCCATACACTCTACGCTTTGATACCAATTGTTAGATAATTGAGAGGGGATGAATTAGTTAATTCTAGTTATTCCATAGTCCCAAATACTCCCAGATGTATATAATAAAAATTTCAAATCAAATAATCAACTTGGTAAAATATCAACTGTGCCTTTCTCTTCATATACCGATTACCAGTAAATTAAATACTATGTTTACTTATCTATCCAACTATAGTAATATGTAAAGTAAAATAACAATTCAACACATCCATACACATATAACACATACATTTTTAACATGGAAACCCTATTAGGGTAAAAACCACTTGGGACCGGTAACCCAAAATAATTCACTCTTCTGAAGTGAGCTTGGTTAAGAGCCAACCCTGTTAAAGGTTACAAAACACACTATGAGGTGTGACTTGGTTAGAGGATTTATCACTAACAGTTCTCCCTTGACCAATCATTCACTATGGGGTCAACAAGAAAACAATCAACATTCATTAAATGTCATATTGAAATATAAAGACTGTTAAGTCCCACTCAGTTAAGAGATTTATGTGTGACAATGGTTAAAATGATACCATAATGATCTGATTCAAATACAACTTTTATTTGCAGATTTTCAGATCTATGATAATCTAAAAAATACCTCTGAGAAATAATCAATTCAATATATCCATTTCCTCCAACTTTGTTCTACTCGATAATTTCTTTCTTTGACATGTGGTGTTGTCTGTAGATTTTACTGGTTTTGTCTTCAACCAGTTTGATCAATATTAAATCAAAACAATCTCTTCATGCAAATTCTCCTACAATAGACTCAATAATTAATCTCATGTCTCTATATATAGACATCATAAACCGTTTTCTTTCTGTCCATAGATTTTTCCTCTTAATCTTCACCATAGATTTTTCTACTTTAACCTTCCTTGGCAATTGTGTTAATAACACATTTCATTCTCCTTCATCTGAGCATCCTTGAATTTTTTCTGTCATTTTGATCATCATAACAAACATTACATTTACCTCGGAATCATAAACAATTGTCTAGTTCATTATCTTTAGTCAGCTATCAAAAACTCCATTTATTTATTTCACTCAGTCATTACTAGAATGCATCAGTGATAACTAGCTCAGTTAACACTATACTCGGTATACACTACACTTGCTCGATGTATAATGAATTCTTCATTTATTGACCACATAAACTTGTTCAATCTTGATCTTCAATACACAATAGAATCATGTAATACAATCAAGTTGTTAGTGTAATGTCATAGACTCATCAATAAGTTACCCAATGTATACCATATCCATATCTTTCTCATCCATCTCATCTTTATGTAGATATCTCATTCCTTTACCATTTTTACTTCTTAAGATGTTTGTAAACATCATGATAAGTACAATCAAAACTAATTGACATCAATGACAATACAGTAACTAATTTATTGTCTTACATACACTTTAGTAGCTCGGTGATCATCATTCACTATCTTTCAATTATCCATTCCATTGTCAAACTTTCCTTCAAGATATTCAATCAATTGTAGTTTATCACTTTAGTTGATGTAGCTAAGTTAGTGGGATCTTGATTTTCTTTAACAAGGGTATCTTCTTCCTTCATCTTTCCTTTTCCCTTTTCTAAAGAAATGTCCTTTGAATTTTGACCTTGACTCATTTGTCTTGATGTGTTGCATTTAGTATTTTGAGGAACTAATGAGTCATTTATGGGCTTGATGTTATTGCAATATTGAAATGGATTCAAATATACACTCATCATGATTTCTTGACCCATGTATGGAAACTTTAATTATTGATGGTACTGTTACTCCAAAATACAACATATAATACAATAAGCATAAGTAGGAAAAGGTTGCATTTGTTTGTCTAATTAACACTACCTTGCAGGTTTTGTTAGTTTACATGTCATTATTGCATTCATTCTAAATGTCATTATTGTACTCTAAGTATTGATTATTATTCCAAAAATTCATAAATTCATAAATAATCATTACATTGTGCTTTCAAACTGAATGTGATATACAAATGTCCTTTCTTGTTTCATGTTTCATCAATAAGTAGAGTACATTGCAGAATTGAAAGAAAGATTGAAGTATGGAATAGGGATCCCATGCATTGCCTTTTGTATTGGTTTGTGTTAGTTGGTTGTCTGCTAGGTCTCTGCATTTAGGTCTTCATAGTCTAAGTCTCCATCTGCATCTAGGTCTTTAGGCTTTCATATCTACATAAGAGAGGAAAATATGGTTAGATCCTGTTGGATCTAAGCAATACATGAGAAACAAATAACATACTATAGCAATCAAGTTTTCAATACTGCATATCAATCTAGAAAATTAAATATGATAAGGAAATGTACACTGACACTCACTACAAGGTAGTGTTAAAGGGACTTGTTTCTGACATGAAACCTTCTACTACTAATGATCATTGTGGTGCATGTTGTCCTTTTTATTAACTAGGTGTCTGAATTAAAGGGACTTAGTATGTTTCAAACTAAGAAACCTTTTTAATATAATGTATTTCTTAATGATGTTATTTGAGAGCTTAAAATATTATTTTGTAGATAACAGTTGACTAGTTTTCACATTCAGTCTATTAGTGCTCAAATCTGCAGATTATCAAATACTTATGAACTCATGTAATCCCAATAGACTATAATCTAGCAAAATGCAAACACTAAGGTATTAAGGTTAGAAAACCTTCTTCACTTCGGGCAATGGATACTCAGGCGGGTGTACCTATATCAATTCAATGTTTAATTGAGCTCTGAATTGTGAACTAGCTCCTTCACTACTTTGTTATTGCTTTCAAACATCAACTTAGTAAGATGATAAAACTCTGAGTACAGACCAAATTATCCTGATACACAAAACTATGATGGAAATCATGAAAGCAGCAACATGAAACAATGGTTTAAGGATATTCATCCTTCTTCTTTTTAGAGTCAAACTCAAGGAAGGTTAACCTCATCTAGTACTTCTATAAAGCTTTACAATACACGTCTATGAATGTGTCATAGTGTAGTTCAGATTAATGGTTTGTACAGATAAAGTAAAATCAATCAATTGTTTATATCTTGGGTGGCAAATAAATGTAAATGGATCCAAAACCAGTGCCTTATCCACTGGGCACTAGAGTCAAACCCTACCTCCACATATATCTATCTAAACAAAAAATACTGTAACTCAAATGACATGCCTAACATACCATCCTTTTAATTCCTACAACTGTCATCAAATTCATACACAGATTATTAATTCCCAGAGACCTCCCTTAAGATTTTATTCTTTCCTTGAAAGAAACTTAAGCTTAACCCCTATATTCACCTTGTGAATAATGTATTTAAAATGCCTTGCAATTTAAATACATAAGAAAACTAAAACACTCCATACATAAAGACAACAAAATAGTAATAACAGAGCTCCAATATTTTGTATTGATGGTCAAAATGCATTGATACAGTATCCTCTTACTTAAAGAAAATAAGGTTTTGTATTCAGAACCTTTCTTACAAAGTATTTTTTCCCCCATGAAATGAGCAAAAACTTGCTATATATACTAATCAGCCATCTTGGAATCCTCGAAAGGATGCAACAAGCTTTAGATGGATGTTAAAAGATCTTGCACTAAAAAAAAGATTACAAACTGACAAAATTGTTTGCAACAATAGATTACAAATATCTATTCCCAACAATCTTGTAGGTGGCACCTTTGTCTAAGGATATTTCAAAGCAGTTACTAAATTTATTGCATGAATGATGACCGCCATCCAGCTAACCTACATCATCCTTTGTTTGGACATGCTCTCCCTCGAACTCTAGATCAGGTGCCAAGTGTATTCTATTCTTCCTCTTCCTCTACAAGTTGGACAACTAGCTTCTTCTTCTTCTTTATTATTAACTTCTCCCAAGCTGCCACATCATCATCAGATGGCCAGTTGTAGCTCTGTAGCTCCTGAAGTGATTTAATCTGCTGCTCCCATGTAGAATCAATTATATTTTTGGCTTCAACCACAAACCGTATGCAATCATTTTCAATCTTGAAAAGACTATCAATGATATTATTACATCTATCCAGGTCCAAAGCATTATCATCCTTTAGGAAGGCATCTTGTTTAATTACCAATTGATCCATTGACAACTTCCATTCTTCCACCTTGACCACATTTCCATTGTCATCATAAATCAGAGGCAAATATTTTCTATAATCTTTATCAAACATGGCCAGCTTGGCCTTTATTTGGTTTGACTTTCCTTTGAAAAACTTTGAAGCAGCACTTATTAAGCCAATCTTCTCAAAAACTTCACCTACTACTTTAGGAACATCTGCCCTGTATTCTTGCAAATCATCAAGTTTATCAAATAATATACTCCTTCCTGACCATGTGCTAAAAAGTGGCTCCAAGGTGATTAAATGCTCATTCACCTTTTCATTAGTCTGGTGCAATAAGCTGAATGATTTATGGACTGATTCCATTTTGTCCTTTATCCTACCCTACCTATATTGCACAATCTTTGACATAGTATCCAAAGATGCCTCTGTCCTTATCTTTTCCAAGTCCTCAGTGGGTCTCTCAAGCACTTCCACATCTGTCTTCACAGGGGCCTCAATTTGCAAAGGAGGAGGAGCTACCTTTGAAGCTTCTTCAAGCTTGACTCTTACCTCTACCAACTCATCTTTTAATTGTTTGATTTTCATCATTTTCAAGTCTCTATCCTTGGCCACTAGGTTTGTGCTTTCAAACAACTTTGAGTACCTCTTAGACAATTGAGTTGTCTTGGCCTCGTTCAAGTTGGCCCAATGAGTGATTGCCTTGGAAACTTCAAGGGTAGTTGTATTCTACACAGTCCATATGATTTTGTTCCCCTCCATCTTATCCTCTATACTTAATAGGGATGGCTTTTGGGTCCTAGGGGCCATATACCACATTGCAATAGCTTGAGACTTAGGGTCATAGCCAATTCCTCTTATCATGTCACCAATGTGAACCTCATATGATAGGCTACCCCGTGGTTGCTTCCTTATTTGATCTATGATGAATGCAGAAGTCAGATCCCATCCTAGAGTTAATAGCATTCCACTTGCCTTAATCAATTGTCTAGCTTCATCTAGTGTTATAGGATCCAGGCTAGGATCATAAGAAGCTAAAGCTCTCAATGTTTCCTCACTTGGCTCCAAACCTTCAGGCATAGATTTCTTCACCTCTTCTTGCTTGTTCCAAATAAGAAAAATCTTGAATTACATCAGTTTTAATAAATTGGTCATCACTCAAAAATTCCTCTTGATAGACTTCTCTGATATCCTTTTCGAACCACAGGGCCTATTCCTTATCTGTTTCATCAGTGGCCACCTTCTTGCCTGCTCTTATTATTTTTCTCAATTGGTGATGGTAAGCCCTATCACCTGGCACTAGACTAGATGCTCTGTCAATTATTCTCTTTTGTTTTCCCTGCCTTGAAGGCTCTCCTTCCTCAAGCCTCTACTTCTTCAAAGGTGGCTCTTGGACACTCTTTGTTTCTGGCTGGTCTTCACTAGGCTCAACAATTTGTACATACCCAACTTGTGGTGGGCTATTTCCTTCTAGGAACTCATTAGAAGACTCCTCTTGATTAGAAGATGAATAGTCTTTCCTTTTCTTTGGTTGCTTCTGGTCAATCAACTTCTGCAACTGATTTGATAGAGTGTCATGCATCTCTATCATCTTGTCAATTCTTTTCAGATAAGGAAGGTCGAGGAAGAAACCCTCAAAAGGAAGTTGGGCTGCCATCACTTGTTTTGATAAATCTATCAAATCAAAGTACCTGTTCCATCTCCTTTTAACTTCATCATCCTTGAAAATATTTCTGATTACATCTTCCTCATCTAAACCTTCATGTTCCTTAATCACACCAATATTTGGAATATAGACCATCCTGGCAATTTTGATAAATCCCTCAGGATCTACATGTCTACAAACACCAGTAACCATCTTGAATTGATTTAACCATGTAGTGATTTGAGGAAAAGCCCTCTTTCCCACTAGGAAGTCACCTATCTTGAATTTCCTAGGTGTGAATGTACCCTTCTTGTGAGGGGCTAGAAGCTCTCTATCTGTGCACATCAACTGCCAAACAAATTCTAGACAAGCAACTCTTGGAGGCACATATTTTGGTAACAGATGTGGGGGCTAGGGACAACCATAAACCCTAATAATTATAGAATTCTCCCCTAAGTAAAAATCACCCCAATTATGATCTCCCTCCCACTTATCCACAAACTACAATTGTCTTAGGAGCCTAAGGACCCTCGGGATAGCCTTGTGGCATTGATGCCTAACAGCTTTACAAACAGAAAGACAATGAAATTCTGAAAAACATAAAAATCCCCTTCATTGGAAGTAGAATTCCATACCCTCACCCATAATTGTACTAGATTATACTGGCCTTCAAAGTTAAACCTTGGTTTCAACATGTTCCAATCAAAGCTATTGATGTCGAAGAACAAAATCAAGTGCATTAACAAAGAATAATGCATGAACTTAATTGGGCTCTTACTTTCTTTGAAAGAAATCAAACCCTCATGCATTCTATCAAGTATATACTAAATGTAATCATAGTCAGTATTTACCAAGGAATTCTAGATGTCCAAGATTATCATCAACAAATCAGCTGGCAAGAACTCTGCATCTCCATCAATTCCCAAAACCCTACACAATGCATAACAAGTCTGCCTCATATAATGCTGGAGGGACTTAAATTGGTAAGGGGCATTCATGTGAGCAGGGAGGGGAGCTATATACTTATCCTACTTTGGGATATGCTTCATCATTTGGTCCTTTACTGT
Organism: Chamaecyparis obtusa; assembly: GCA_027943335.1. Classification (NCBI taxonomy): domain Eukaryota; kingdom Viridiplantae; phylum Streptophyta; class Pinopsida; order Cupressales; family Cupressaceae; genus Chamaecyparis; species Chamaecyparis obtusa. Next base: position 119,304 of record BSBK01013092.1, read on the forward strand.
CCCTATGTTATTCTTGTACCTCTCCCTTTCTTTGCTCAGGTCAATTTTGGTGGAGGAAGACGTATAGAAATTAAAAGCTTTCATGAATGAACCCCTATCTAGAGTAACCAAAGGTGACTGGTCCTCTTTTCTAATTGTTTTGGAAATAGGGTCATAATGCCTAGCTAGTGCAACAATCAGATCCACATCTAAAAATATATTAGGAACAACTAATTTTCCTAAACCCAAATTCCAACCATTACACATAGGAACATGCCTATCTCTATTTCCATAAAAGAAGCTAAAAATAGTATAGCCTATACTATTTGGTATGATAGGATCCCTGCATAACCCCAACACATCTTCAAAAACATCATCGGGAGCTCTTTTGTTCTGACTAGATCCCGACAGCAATTTCATGAATTCATCTGAATAATTAGGCTTGCCCTTGTCTTCACCACTTTTAGACTTGGCTTCACTACTAGAAGATGCTGCACTCTTCTCAAGTTGACTCATCTTCACTACAAGATTACCTTCAACTTCTACAAACTAGATTTATTTGGTGCTCAAAAACTGCTTCAGAAAGACACAATTCTCTTCGACTGATTTTGGACACAGGAAACAATGAGCTTAGCTTATTTATTGATACGGATCAAATGTGTACAGCTACCATAATTACTGCAAATCTCCTTAATTGTTTCCACATTCAATTTCATATACCATCAGATTTCAAATTTTGAGTTAGCTGTGTTTGGATGTTGACAGATAAATTAAACAACTCGAAAACAAGGCAAAGAGGCAAATGATTAAGATTCTACACTTTAAACCTGTTTATGTCATGCAATCTTCCTTTGAAACTGATTGGATGGCTCATTAGTTTACTCTCCAACTTGACACTGTACTTTATCCATGCAGGTAATGGTCCCTTTTCTTTTCTTTTATTACCTTTTCCAACTGAGCCCATTTAGCGAATCAACGATTGAAAGCCTCTTGTAATCGCTTAATACAATGTTAACCCTAGCTCATTTTCAGAGAACTGGTGACTAAAGCCTTCGCGGGTTCTCGCAATGCAATTCTTAACTCTTCATCATCTTAGCGAAACAGCGACTGAAGTGATCACCTTCGAACACTTGACTGCAGTTATCATTTAGAGAACTAGCGAATAAGGTCATCTCCCATTCTCTTAATGTCCTAGCTAACTATCAATTTTCTTGGAGATTTAGCGAACAAAGGGTTCCCACATTTGGTTAATGAGATACTTAACCACCTGATTATTTAGAGAACTGGCAAAGCTTTTACTCTCTAAGTTGCTGAATCTTTCCTTAACCATCACCTTTATTCTGAGACTTAGCGACTGTATGCTTCACCCATTCACTAGATGTTAATGCTAACTGCCTAGATATCTGACGACTTGGCGAACAGCTTATCTCTGAATCACTGAATCATGTAGCTTTGACTACCAACATCACATGGCTTGGCGAATGTGGTTAGTTGACCATTTCACTGAAACATATAATCTTTAGCTATTTGATTATGAGAATTAGCGAACAAAGGGTTCACTGAATCTTGCAATACTTCAAACATTGAATGTTTCCTTACGTGATTAAGCGACTAAAGACTTAAAACTTTGCTAATCCTTTGATTCGCCCATTTGCCAAATACTTCTAACCTTTACCTTTCCTTTAAGAGAACTCGCGACCATATGATTCACTGAATCACTAGATCATTTAGTATTTCACTAACTCATTCCGATAATAAGCGAACGCAAAAAACATTACCTCTGCCAAACTCATTTCATCAAATTGTCAAAACCACCAAACTTGGACGATGATAATATAAGTATTCAGTAATTTATTCACCAAATCAAACATGTAGGACCCAAAAGATACTTGAGATTAAAATAGAGCCGTTGATCTTGAAATCAATCCACGGTATTCACTAGTTCTCCATTTGATATAACCCTTGACCGCCAGATTCAGAGAATGAGTGAATACTGCTTTCGCTAGGTCACTGAGTGTTAACACATGACTGCCAAGGACTAAGCGAACTGGAGATAGCCTTTGTTTGCTAGTTCTTGCAAAGGGTAAAATAACTGCCAAAACATTTGGAGACTTAGCGACAAAGAAAAATAGTTAACAAGGTTCAAACACATTCGCCAATTCGCTGAATGGTTGAGGTGATCACTAGGAGACTTAGAGACCATGTGACTAAAATGACACTTAGCATAAGATTGACTTGTTCACTGATTTGCTGAATACAATATGAGACATGCTATGACATTTTCTGATTCAGTGAACACTTAGGATAATTAAGCACATGCTCGATTTAACCCACTTAAGTGACTAAAAGGTAATAATGAAATAGAAAAACAAGGGCAACATGAGGGTTCTTGCATGAATTCGACATTTTTCAAAAACAAAACCTAGGGTAAGGATTTATTGAACTCGGCTATGACAATTTTTTGTGAATTTTCCAAACACTAGACCAAACAAAACACCTAGAAGGAGATTTAACCCAAAATTTGGACACACACCTCAGAAAATTAAGAATATACCCAACACAGTCATTATTAAAGATGCAGATCAAGCTTGGTTCCCATGATAAGAGTGCTACAGGAAGTGCCAATAATTGCCAACTTTCAAGTTCAAGATACAAATGGTGCTGCATAAATACTGGTATAATATGTCCTTACTATTTCAAAAGTACATTTTCAAGCTATAAACATATTTGTTGCTGAATACAGAAAGAGTGCTTCAAGATTGAGCAATAAAATTATAAAATGTTTACAATTTGTTTTTATTGAGTGTCATGAACCCATGTTCAAACCTCATTAGTTAACATTCTGGTGTTTTTGAGTGTCACAAGCCTGTGCCCGAACTTCATTAACAGTGAAAAAATATTTTCATCTTGTTGTAATTATCATACTAAGTGTAGATTTAGCATCAATGAGAATTGTATACAGTGTCATTCTCAGTTTAAGAACCAAGTTCATTCTCAGTTTAAGTAAAGTCAAGCTTTAGTTTGGCACATGAAACAAAATAATAATAGTCGACTTCAATAAAATCCCGCAAGCTATATACTGGACTGCCAGTTATCAAATGGTATGGAGGGTTTGTTTTCCTTCTTAAGATTCAAGAACTCGATATCTTGACTAGTCACGATTTTTTATTTAAAATAGAAACAAGCAATAGTCACAAGCCATCACTGTTACATAGAATAAATTTGGAACTCATGGTTACCAATAGAGAAGTTGTGACTTCTAATATAAAAGTGGGTTTAACAAGTTTCAAGCTCACATCTTCAAACTCATAAGAGAAAGGAATGAAGCAACAATAGAGGTCGAGATTCATAGTGTGGAGCTCACGGAAGCAAAGAAATGTTACAGTCCAATGTTATAAGTAGTGAATCAAATAGATGATGTAAGATTCAAGTCATAGTTCAAGTATTAGAGATACAACTAAGAGAAAGCACAATAGATCATCAGTCATATGACTGTTAACACAAAGTTGACTATGGCTCATGCTCGTAGCTTACAAACAAATCAAAGAAAATTCTCAAGAAAGAAGGTTCGAGTTTGAGCCTAAAGTAAAGAATAAACCAGTTAACTATGACTCATTTTCATAGCTCCATATTATTAAAAGAAATAATCATATTTTGAAAGCACCAGTGAAGGGATAGATAACAGAATAAGAGGCTGCTACTTATGCTAAAGAATGTTACATTTTCATAGGTTTCATTTCCATAAAATAAATCTATAAGAGATAAACCGAGCTTGAAGATAACTTACAGTTGTAGGTGAAGCCAATTTTTCCAAATGCCAAGTCATATTTTGAGATGCTCGTTAATGAGGAGTAGCAGTAAGCTCAAGTTTGACAGACAGATGCATTCACAGTCAACATGTTGAGCTTCTTCATTAGAAGTTTTCAAATACTTTCATAAGTTAGGGTTTCATCTTCCCCAAATTTCTCTATGAAGAATGAGATAAGCACAACTGCCGAGAGTAAAAATGAAGATAACAAAGTTTGGAGTCCGCGAGATAGGTGGTATTCAATGCCATCAATGTACATGCCTGATCCCTGTAGAGTTCTGAAAACTGCAACATGCCACCTCATGCCTTCCTCGGTTATTGCATTGTATTGCAAATGGATGAAACAGTCATGTCGACTTTCTCCACCTTGCATTTTTTTACACTTAGAGATTTTCATCTAGGTTAAGAATTAAACAGAGGATATTTGATATTAGTTTATCTAATATTAAGTTAATATTTATATTGGCAAGAAAATGTAAAAGGATTTAATTCCTTATTATGAGCCAAAATTTGAGGCATTTAGGGGCGAATAAACATAGGCAAATTTTGGGCACATTTTTTTGGCTAAGATTGGGGCAATTTTATGGGACTTAGATTTTCGGATTTGAGACTAGGGCAGGATATAAAATTGATTTTTCATGATCAATTAGGGGCTGAAAATTTTGGAGAGAGGGCATATAGTGAACACATTGTTCCTAAGTGCTTGGAAGGCCATTTTTGTAATCAGTTTTTGTCAGATTTTGGAGGGAATGAACCAGAGATTTTAATTCATATTTGTGAAGTTGTTTTGATATGAGATCCTGTTTTCATATTTTCTAACAAGTGTTAAATTATTTATTATCCAAAGGAAGTGAGTAGATTTCTATTCCTTCTCAAGATAATCAATTGCTTCAAGACCTTGTATGAGAAATGTATGTTTGTTGATTATCCAAGCTATTTGTGGTAAAACCCTAATAGCAAGTTTTGTCAACCTATATGTTGAGTAGAGATTCAGAGTGTTGAGATCTTCATTTATGAGTTAGGATTGATCTTCTTTTCCCTTTTCCCAAAAAATTGTAGATCAAGAAAGTGATATTCCATATTTTATAGGAACTAACCTAGAATCTGGAGATTCCTCTTCATTCATAGTCTACCCACAGCTAGGAGAGGTTTCCATTGTCAGGATAGAATTGTTGTGTTTCCTTAATGCTTGAGTTAGGGTAACAATTCTAAGCCTAAACATGTACATTGAAGGTATCACTTGCATCTCATGTATCCATGGTCTTTCCAACAATATATTATAGGTCAATTCAAAATCAAGAACTTGGAAAAATATTTCCTTTTGAATAGGACCAACTTGGATAGGAAGAACTATTATCCCTTTGGAGGACCTTTTTTCATCATCATAAGCTTTTATAATTATATTTATTTAAGGATCAATAGCTTCTTTGGAATATCCTAAAACTTTGACAAGATTACACATGCAAATATTTAGACCGGGTCCTCCATCAATGAGGACCCTTTTGACACAATGTTTATGTATCAAAACTTTAATATGCAATGGGATATTTTTGGATGGTTAAAATACATGTCATCTTGTTCATAAAAAAATATGAAATGTGGCACAATAAGTTGTCCAACCACATTCTTAAATTTATCGACATCCAAATTAAGTGGAACATTGGTCTCAACAAGATCCTTTTCCAAGATTTTTTTGTGGATGGGTGAAATTTTTAACAACTCCAAGATTGAAATTTGTGCAGGAGTCCTTTGGAGTTGATCCACAAGATTTTATTTCTTTGATGATGATGATGATGTTTGACTTGGTAGGACAATTTTAGGGGTAACCCCTTGCAAGGATATTTTGGAAACTTTCCCTCTAGTCACAATATTAGAGGTTTCTTCTTGTCTTTTTTCTTTCACCAATATGACATTGATGGTATTTTTATACCCCATCAAATATTTAGAGTGTTATCATAAGTATGGGCAAAATTAACTTTGTCATTCCCTCTTTTGTTGTTTTGATTCGAATTTGAGGATTCACATTTCTCATGATTTAAGAAAGGAGTTTTAAATGTTGTATGATCTTCATTGTTTTAAGGACCCTCAATTTTTATTGTGGCATCATCTATCAAATCTCGAACCAAGTGTTTGAGTTTCATACATTTATTGGTCTTATGCCCTTTATTTCGATGGTATTCACAATGATGGGAATTGTTCCACCAAGATGGTTTAACTTGGGGTTTGTAGGGTCTTGATTCTAGAAAGATAATGATTTTGTTGGAAACAAGGGTCCTTAAGGCTTTCTCCAAAGGTTATCCCAAGAATGTGAACTATCTTCTTTGAGTTGGATTAAAGAAAGGCCTTGGTTTTTGGAATAATTATTATTAGTAGTAAAAGGGGTCTTAGGTGTTTGATTTACATTGTTCATTTTATTGGACCCACTTGATAAATTAAAAGGGGTGGCTTTAAGGTTGTTAGCTTCTACAAACCCGTCATTTACAAGATTTTTGTTAGTGTTTTTCAACCAAAACCTTGATTTTTCATTGTTATTAGCACCCCTATTATTGTTATTATTAAATTTATTATTGGTGTTAGGATAACCTTTTTTCTCTTTGAAAATATTGATTTCTCCTTTCTTCACTAACATCTCTTCAATCTTAATCCCATTTTTGATAATCTTTTCAAATGTTGGGGGACATTGAAGTTGCAATCGATAGTTCATTTCCATGTTCAAGTTATTCATGAAAATTTCCATTTTATCTTTTTCAGGTATGCTTCTTGGATATCTCACAAAAATTGTTCTCCATCTTTTTAGGAAGCATAGAAAAGGTTCACCATCTTTTTACTTAGTATCACATAGGTTTAGCAAGGTGATTTCATGCTCAATGTTGTAAGAGTAATGAGTCACAAATTTGGAGGCCAATTCTTCAAAAGTTTTTATTCCTAGGATCAATTTTGAAAACCATTCCATGTCTTTCCCTCTAAGGCCTCTTGGGAATAATATCATTAGGTATGTAGTGTCTGATGGAATATGGATGAAGTGACTGAGAGGGGGGGGGTGAATCAGTCAACCATAAAACACTTCACAATTAATTCTTTCCAGATCCCTTAGGATATCTTAACAATGTTATCTGTTTTAGCACTCGGTAAATAGATTGCAGTAACTTTGAAGATGCAGAAAGTATTAGCAAAATTATCTTTAGATATTCATCAGCACATGTATATGATTGAGAAAGCAATTAAGAACACAAGAGACACAAGATTTAACGTGGAAACCCAATATGGGGAAAACCACCAATGTATCTAGATACTGATTTTCACTTTTCTGAAGTGATGCCCGGTTAGAAGCCAACCCGGTAAAAGGTTACAAAACACACTGTTAGGTGTGACCTTGTTAGAGGATTTAAAACACCCTGCTAGGAGTGGCCTGGTAAGAGGTCTTGAAAACAATTCAATGGAATTGTCACCTTGTTAGAGGATTTACAATATGGTTGTTAAACCAACTCGGTTAAGAGATTTAGAATTCACTGTTACAATGATAAGAAGGTAACAATGAAAAATGACCTGTATAATAATGCAACTGTCTTGCTGATTACAGATCTCTGTTCTGCATAAGTCTGATCCTTTCTGATCAAATAAATCTCTGCTGCACCTCAAGGATATCTGAACATCCTTCACAAATTCGCATACTCCTTTCTTGCTTTTCTTCTGTAAAATCTTCTGCTATATTTCTTGTTTACTTTTCACATTTGACCTTTTATTTATATGATTTTAGATTTGTCAAATCGACATTATTTAGTATAATAGTCAGCTGAAATAAGCAAACTCTATTTGCAAAAATCCTTCAAGGGCCGACAGTGCTCGGTGACCATAACTTTCTATAATCTTTTGGAGACCGAGGGAACTCGGTAAACACCGACAATCTTTTACCTTCGATAACCGACTGAACTCGGTAAACACTAACTTTTCCTTAGATGACCGACTGAACTTGGTAAACACTAACTTTTCCTTTGATGACCGACTGAACTCGGTAAACACTAAATTTTCTCGATAACCGAGTGAGCTCGGTAAATACTAAATTTTCTTTGGCAACCGAGTGAACTCGGTAGACACTACTTTTCTTCGATAACCGAGTGGACTCGGTAAGCACTAATATTCCTGTCTGGCAGACCGACTGAGCTCGGTAGTAACTGGTTGCTGCGGACTATGACATTGTGTGACATCAAAGATAATACATAATTGAGTAGCAATTTCCTTCAGACAATTGTTTCCAACAATCTCCCTCTTTGGCATTGATGGCAACACAATATGTCATATCATAAGAAATTTGAAAGAGTTAGCTCGGTTCAGATTCAAATCTCCCTCTGTCAGCAAACTTCCTTTATCCTGAAAATTCTTCCTTCTGATTATTGAAAATTTCTTGAAGTAATAGCAAAGACATAGCAAACACTCCCTCTTTGACAACACATGCCAAAGACAATTCACATATTACCGGTGAAAATTAATGTACCTCAAGTACTGATTCATATGTAATGATTCCTTGAATATGCTGCATCAACAGGTTGATTTTCAATCACGTTCTGGTTGATGCATCACTAAAACTGTATTTAGTGAGCCTCGGATAGGGGAATGACCGCTAACTTACCTCTTAGATACACAAATGCATCCTTAGGTAATGGTTTGGTAAAAATGTCTGCAATCTATTCTTTTGTATGAATATATTCTAATCTGATTTCCTTGTCCTGCACCAATTCTCTGACAAAGTGATATTTAATAGCAATGTGCTTGGTTTTGGAATGCATCAATGGATTCTTAGAGATGTTTATTGCACTGGTATTGTCACAAAATATAACAACTGGTTCTTTGATTTCAACCTTCATACCTTCTAATAGCTGTTTGAACCAAACAATATTTGAACAGTTTACTACAACAGCAACATATTCTGCTTCAGCTGTGGATTGAGATGTGCAATTCTGCTTTTTACTAGTCCAGGATACCAGTCTTTTTCCAAGAAAAAATGCTCCACCACTTGTGCTTTTTCTGTCATCAATGTTTCCTGCCCAATCAGCATCAGTAAACACTTTCAAGTCTAGATTGCCTCCAAATTTATACCACAAACCATATTCTTCAGTTCCTTTTAAGTATCTTAAGATTCTTTTGATTGCCATCATGTGATTTTCCTTAGGTTTTGCTGAGAATCTAGCTACTATACCGACTGCTAAGGCAATATCAGGTCTTGTATGTACTACATACTGCAATTTTCCAATCATAGATCGGTATAGGGTCTGATCAACTTCTTTTGAATCATCATTTTTGGTAAGTTTCAGTCCAGTACACATGGGTGTACCAACTAGTTTTGAATCTTCCATACCAAACTTCTTAAGTATTTCCTTAATGTATTTAGATTGAGTAATGTATATACCATTCTTGCTTTGCTGAATTTGAAGACCAAAAAAGAATTTTATTAAACCAAACATGGACATTTCAAATTCTTTGTTCATTTGCTCTGAAAATTCTTTGCACTGATCCTCATTCCCTGTAAATATAGTATCATCCACAAATATTTCTGCCAATACAATTTTGTCATCCGATCCTTCTTTAATATACAGATTACTGTTATCATTAGCTCTTTTGAAATTAATCTGAATCAAATAGTTATGGAGTCTTTCATACCATGCTCTAGGAGCTTGTTTTAAACCATACAATGCTTTGTGTAACCTGCAGACCATGTCCCTTTTATCAGGATCAACAAAACCTTCAGGTTGTTCAATGTAGACTTCTTCATCAAGAATTCCATTGAGAAATGCAGATTTTATATCCATCTGATATACCTTAAATCCTTTGTGTGCTGCATAAGCAAGTAGAGTTCTTACACCTTCTAATCTTGCAACAGGAGTGAAAGTTTCTCCATAATCTATACCTTCTTCTTGAGAATAACCTTTACATACCAGTCTAGCTTTGTTTCTAGATACTTGACCATCTTCATTCAGCTTATTCCTGAATACCCATTTTGTTCCAATTACATTCTTATCTTTAGGTCTAGGTACAAGAGTCCAAGTTTTGTTCTTTTGTATTTGTTCTAATTCTTCATTCATTGCTTCAATCCAACTTTCATTTTCCAATGCATCTTTGATATTTCTAGGTTCAAAATCAGTAAGCAGACATGTACCTTTTAGCTTGCTTCTTGTCATAGTACCATCTAATTTGTTTCCAATGATTTGATCTGGTGTATGATGTCTTCTGACATATTTGGCTAGTATAGGTTCCTTGCCTTTTGAATGATTCATGCTGTTGTCTTCTAGGATCTCTTCTTCAGGTTGCTCAGGCTCGGTAGATATTTGCTCGGTAACTTCAGGCTGAGACTCGGTCTGAATTTCTTCCTGTGACTCGGTTTGAACTTCTTCCTGTGACTCGGTTTGTGACTCGGTAACTGTGCTCAGCTCGGTAGATATAGCTTCCTTATTGATAGTTGTGTCTGCCAATGTTTTAGGTTCAATGTAAACGAATCTTCTGTAGTTCTCAGGTTCCCTTTTGCTTTCTTCCTCAGTCTTTTCTGCAAACTCATCAAATTTTACATGTATACTTTCTATGACTTTGTGAGTAGATAAGTTCAGACATTTGTATGCCTTGCTTTTGCTAGAATATCCTAGGAATATTCCTTCATCACTTTTCACATCAAATTTATTTCTTCTGGATTCTTTTAAGATATAACACTTGCTACCAAATATTTTCATGTAACTTATATTGGGTTTATAGCCATACCATAATTCATAAGGAGTTTTGAATGTGTCTTTCTTCAGTTGTACCTGATTCAAGGTATGAACTGCAGTGCTGATAGCTTCCTTCCAGTACTTTATAGCGATGTTCTTTTCTATCATTAGAGTCCTTGCACAATCCATAATAGATCTGTTTCTTCTTTCTGCTATTCCATTCTGCTCAGGAGTTCTAGGAGCTGATACCTGTCTTTTGATTCCTCTTTCAATGCAAAAGTTGTTAAAATCATGGGAGATGAATTCACCACCTGTGTCTGATCTTAAGCATTTCAATCTTTTCCCTATTTCCTTTTCCACTTTTGCTAAGTACCATTTGAACTTTTCAAATGCTTCTGATTTTTCTCTTAAATACATAACAGTCATCATTATAGAATAATCATCAACGAAAAGAATAAAGAATTTATCTCCAGTATAGCTTTGTATTCCAATAGGTCCACATAAATCAGTATGCACAATTTCCAAAATTTCTTTAGACTGATAGTTCTTACTTTTGAAACTAGTTTTACTCATTTTGCCAATCTGACAATTCTTGCATAGACCAGTGTCAGGTTTCTTCAAAGTAGGAATGCCTCTAACCTTCTTGAATTTGCTTATTTTTATCATGTTATCAAAATTCACATGACATAACCTTTTGTGCCATAGCCAACTTTCTTCTATTTGAGCAATAAAGCATGAATATTCACTGAGATCAAGATAAAATAAGTTACCTTTTGTTTGTTTGCCTGATCCAATGAGTTTTCCTTTTCCATCCAGCAGTCTTGCTTGACCATTCATGAATTCAACCTTGAAACCAGTGTTGATTAGCTGTGCTACACTTAGAAGATTATGTTTTAGTCCTTCAACCCAGTAAGCATTATCACATATGAGTTCTTTGGTTAATGAGATTCTTCCTTTTCCTTTTATACAACAAGGTTCATTGTTTCCAAATCTTACATTACCATTGTCACAGTCTTCTAGATATTCAAATTTTGTCTTGTCACCAGTCATGTGGTGTGAACATCCACTGTCTATTATCCATATATCATCTTTGCTTATATGAGAAATAAGTGCCATCTTATCTTCATCATCATCAGATTCATCTTTTATAGCAATAAAGACAATTTCTTCTTCACTATCATCAGAATCTTTAGCCATAAAACATGATTTCTTACCTTTATCCTTGTATGATTTGAAATTCTTTTTGCCATAGTACTTGTGACTTCTCTTCTCTTCCTTGACTTGCTTGTTTGGGCACCTAGCTGCAATATGTCCAATTTCTTCACATGAAAAATAGATTAAAGGAGTTTTACCTTTATACTTACCTTTCCCTCTAGAGTACTTCTTTGCAAGTAATGCTTCTACAATTTCAAGATCACTATCAGAACTTTCTTCTGATACTTCTTCACTTTCTGACTGAACTTCTTTAATTTTATTGTTCTTCTTTAGTGAAACCTTGGCCTCAAATGCTGATTCAATAATTTTGGAACTAGGAACATAGTTGTCATAGTTGTCTAATTCAAAAGCTGTCAATCTTCCAACTAAAGCATCCAAAGTTATATTGTGGTTTGTTTCACATCTTCTTTCTTGAATAGCTGATACTCTTATTGCATAGATAGGGAGTAATGTTCTGAGTACCTTACTTATAACAGTTTCATCTGAGATTGTTCCTCCAAAAGCTCTAATTGCACTTACACTTGCTTTGATTCTTTCAACATATTTTGCAATGTTTTCATCTTCCTTCATATTCATCTTGTCAAACTGTCCTCTTAGGCTTTCTGCTTTGGCTCTTTTCACATTTGCATCACCACCATATATTTTCTTCAGTGCCATCCACATTTCATATGCAGTAGTGCAGTCTTTAATATCATCAAATTCTTCATAGCTGAGAGCAGATGCAATGTCTATCATCATGGTGTTGTGAGTCTTTTTATCTGCAATGTCTTCAACAGTTAACGCGCCATTAGGAATTGTGTATTCTTCATCAATGTATTTGCATCCTGAATCACCAATGGAAGCCAGATGAAGTTGCATGAGACCTTGCCATGCTAAAAGTTATCTCTGTTAAGCTTTGGAATTTCCCTCTTGTAAGACATCCTGATCTTTAGCTTAGGTCTTTGAAACCCTCCTGCAAGCACCAAAAGCTCTGATACCAATTGATGGAATATGGATGAAGTGACTGAGAGGGGGGGGTGAATTAGTCAACCATAAAACACTTCACAATTAATTCTTTCCAGATCCCTTAGGATATCTTAACAATGTTATCTGTTTTAGCACTCGGTAAATAGATTGCAGTAACTTTGAAGATGAAGAAAGTATTAGCAAAATTATCTTTAGATATTCATTAGCACATGTATATGATTGAGAAAGCAATTAAGAACACAAGAGACACAAGATTTAACGTGGAAACCCAATATGGGAAAAACCACCAATGTATCTAGATACTGATTTTCACTTTTCTGAAGTGATGCCTGGTTAGAAGCCAACCCGGTAAAAGGTTACAAAACACACTGTTAGGTGTGACCTTGTTAGAGGATTTAAAACACCCTGCTAGGAGTGGCCTGGTAAGAGGTCTTGAAAACAATTCAATGGAATTGTCACCTTGTTAGAGGATTTACAATATGGTTGTTAAACCAACTCGGTTAAGAGATTTAGAATTCACTGTTACAATGATAAGAAGGTAACAATGAAAAATGACCTGTATAATAATGTAACTGTCTTGCTGATTACAGATCTCTGTTCTGCATAAGTTTGATCCTTTCTAATCGAATAAATCTCTGCTACACCTCAAGGATATCTGAACATCCTTCACAAATTCGCATACTCCTTTCCTGCTTTTCTTCTGTAAAATCTTCTGTTGTATTTCTTGTTTACTTTTCACATTTGACCTTTTATTTATATGATTTTAGATTTGTCAAATCGACATTATTTAGTATAACAGTCAGCTGAAATAAGAAAACTCTATTTGCAAAAATCCTTCAAGGGCCGACAGTGCTCGGTGACCATAACTTTCTATAATCTTTTGGAGACCGAGGGAACTCGGTAAACACCGACAATCTTTTACCTTCGATAACCGACTGAACTTGGTAAACACTAACTTTTCCTTAGATGACCGACTGAACTCGGTAAACACTAACTTTTCCTTCGATGACTGACTGAACTCGGTAAACACTAAATTTTCTTGATAACCGAGTGAGCTCGGTAAATACTAAATTTTCTTTGGCAACCGAGTGAACTCGGTAGACACTACTTTTCTTTGATAACCGAGTGGACTCGGTAAGCACTAATATTCCTGTCTGGCAGACCAACTGAGCTCGGTAGTAACTGGTTGCTGCGGACTATGACATTGTGTGACATCAAAGACAATACATAATTGAGTAGCAATTTCCTTCAGACAATTGTTTCCAACAGTGTCATGTATGAACTCAATACTTAGAGCACAAAAATCTCTCAAGTGGTATTATGGGTTAGATTTACCCATGTACTTGTCATATCTTGGAAAGATCACATTGGGAGGAAAAGGCATGATAATTAAATTCATATCAAAAGTAAAAGGGCATAAGGCTTCTATTGAAAATGGTTTGGGTTCGATTACCTTTTCAATGCTATCAATTTGGGCTTGGAATAAATTGAGTTTTTTTTCATGACTCCTAATAAATTCTCTTCTTCCTCATTCTTCTTTAAGGTCAATGTATCCCTTTCTAAAAATATTTCCACAACTTGAATGAATATGGGATCTTGGCCTATCCTATTATCCCTCTCTTCAGTTGTTTCTTTTTGTCTTTGATTTATTTGGTGATTCTCATCTTGGTTTTCATGGTTTCTCCCTTGGTTAAAATCATAGAAATCATTATTTCTTGCCATAGGATCAACTCTTTCTTCGAATAGGCTGGGAATTATTTCTTCTTGTTCTTGTTGTTCTTCAAATAGGGTTTGGAATATGAAATCTTTGTATGGAATCTCTTGACTAATGCATGTGTCATCTTCTTGAAGAGATATTTTTAAGCAATGAGATCTAGTAAAAACTGGCATTAACAAGGGTTGAGTCAAGTGAAATTCTTCCCTCTTGGTGATGTTTCTTTAGGAAGATTTTTAAAATATAAATTGAATTGCAATGGATGCTTCTTCCTTGTAACATGTATTTTAAAACACAGAAAACTCAAAAACACTTATCTTTTATTGACCTCTAAACAAAAAATGTTTGAATATGTGAGAACATTTCACAAGTCTTCCACAAGAAATATACCTATAGTCAATTTTTGCTTTTAAACATGGCTCTAATAAGGTAGGCTTGCTAATTCTCAAGGAGCTAGTATGGATTTTGTTCAAAAGAAAATCAAGTTTCATCCTCTGTTATAGGGGCCTCCCACCACCGGTATGTAGGAGTTTTGTGCAATCATGAGGGACTAATCAAGGAGGTTTGATTCTTGATCTTCCTTTTTCAGTCACCCTATTAAGGTTGAATGCATTTTATTTTATAGTGGCTCCAATTATTGTAGAAAAAGAAATTGTATCCCACTTTGGGCTGTCCCTCTCACTGGCCTCGTTAAGGCATGTTCTGGAGAGGAGATCCCACTAAATCTCTAATATGATCATGAAAGAAATGAAAGAGTAGGTTCAGGAATTTGATTCACCAAAGGTGAAGAGAATATCCCTACTACTTTCTACTTCCAAACACAATAAACATTGTTCAATTTCCAAGCCTCTTTTAATCTAAGGGGAATTAAGTACTTCTAGCTTTTTGATTCACCTAAAAAGTGAAGAGCATAATCAACTAATACTCTCTTCCACAAACAATAGGCTTAATTTAGTGTTAGTTAATTCTTTGACCTTTCTTTTAATTGAAGAAATTGATAGGTTTGGCATTATGATTAACTAAAAGAAGTTAAGAGCATAGGCATACTACCAAATCCAACAAACAATAATAGGTCTTCTAATTATACTAGATTCAAATCAAATTTCCATAATTTAAGAAAATGCACAAGGCTTTGGGAATACATTTTTTGAAGCTAGCAAAGCTAGGGGCATTTTTATTTTATTTATGCATTTTACTACTCACCTAGTGCCGATTGTTCTAGCTTCTTAGCACCCTCTTCTCAAGAGTGTTAGTTCAACACAAATTCCAAGCAAAGGTGAAGTAATCCAAGAAAATAAAATTTTCATTCCTTCCTTAATATGATTAAAATTGATGAATCTTAAGGAACAAAAATTGAATTAAGAGATACAAATTTAGATTTGTAAGCTTGGATTGTTTACAAGTACCACTCATATGCTTCTCCATTTTGCTTTGAATCCTCCAAGAAGTTATTTAAGTGAACTAGATTTTCCTTTTTCAATCTCCTTTTTGTTTGTTTGTCCTCCCTATTAACTCTGGTCTCTAGTTTTCAGACCTTCTTATGCTCTGTCATCTACAAAATATAGAGAAATAATCATTTTTTTTGACAGAATTTAATTTTTTACAAAACCAGTGCTACATGCTACAGAAAGCATTGTAAGCATTGTTCTGAATAGTGTACATGTTGTAGAATAGATTGTAAGTTCTATTTAAATGCTTATATGCGCTACTAAATCATTTAAATACTGACAAATACTTCTTAGTAAGTGACATTTAAAATAGGAAAATTATTGTAAGTGTTGATATAGTGCTTGTACGCACTACGGGGTTAGGGTATAAGCGCTGAGAGAAAGTAAGATAGAAGCTAGAATAAATTTCTACGCATTGACATTCTGCATAAAGGTGTCAAACTTCAGTGCATACATGTTGTTTGGCTATGTAAATATGTCAAACTTTTCTTCACACACTCTATTTCCCATATAGTATGCATTATTTGACCTATTAAACAGAGAATTGAAACAAAGATTCATGCAATTTAGTCAACTAAACTTGAAATTTAGCATGTAGAGGCAACATCCCCCATGGTGGGTGCCATTTTGTGTATATTAAATACCTTCATGAGATTAGTTTTCTCTAAATCAATTCAAATTGAGCTAATTTAACATTTAAAAAATATTGAATTGAAAGCTTAAAACAATGAACATCTCATGGATCCCTATTTAAAGATGCCAATGAAATTATCTTAGCAATAATCCATTAGAGATAGCTCTAAAATGAGAATATTATGCTAGAATGATGAAATAAAACCTAATTTGATCAAAGTATACTAAAATTATTCTTGCAAATCAAATTGACTATAATAAGGATGCAATTGCTAAAATGATAATGGGATCCTTTTCTTTTGATATTTTCCTTCTATTTATAGATTTCTCCAAGCTGAGGTGGAGTAAGTTTAATCATGATAAAGTTTGGGTTAAGTTGATGGTTTCAAATGCTAAGACAATTTAAATATTCTCAAAATGAGACAATGAGACAAAATGAGTGATCAAGATGCATTATCAAGGTGTGATTGAGATTCAATTTGGTTTTGATCCATGTCAGCTCAATTCTCAATTCCTATTGGTTGATTTAATTCCTTCACATGTGGTAGGTGAGAAATTTTAGGGTAAAAACACAAATTTGTGTCATGTTTTAGGCTAACTTATCAGCACAACTAAATTTAAGTATTTCTAACTAAAAATTAATTTTTGTCCAACATGTGGTCTAGATAGATTCCTTCTAGGTAAGTTAGATAAGTGCTTCAACCTTTTCAATTAGAAATGTCTATTAAATGCATGTTTTATACCAATTTGGGTTCAATTACGAAAGAAATAAAATTATTTCAAAAAAGTGATATTTCAATAGCTCCTACTCTTTTTAATGATATTTTTTTAAAAATATAAAAATACCCTTTTGTAGAGCTCAGAGTCAAGATTATCATCATATAATTTTTATAGTATTTTGATTAGATCTAATAGATTTTAACTTTCAAATACTACAAGTAGGTATTTTAACATTCGAGAAGACATTGCTTCAATAATAGAAAAAAATAGTAAAACATATCACAAAAATTTAAACTTTATATTTAACACTAGAGGAGAGAGTCCTCTTCAAGAATGTGTAATTTTTTTTTCTGAATGGTGTAGATTTGATAGGGGAAATTTGACGGGAGACATAAAACTATCGATTTCAGATAAGTTCAACTTTGAGTAGTTATAAGAGAGAAAATATACATTGGAAACCAATTTTTTTTATGTTTTGCACTAGCTATACATGCCATCTATAACATATTTTGAATCAAAAGGGAAAAAAAAAGATTATTTTCATATACTTTTTTTGGTGGGAATTAAACCCTAGTTTTTCAATATTTTTCAACAATTAAAAAATAGACTTCAAAAATTAAAAAACTATGTCAAATCTTCTTCAAATTTTTTTTTAAAATTATAGGTATAAACTTCATCCACTTTTACACATTTCATCAACCTACATGATCTTCAAATTCTAAACATAAATGCCACTTTTATGTCATTAAAGTTGAACAATTTGCATGTTGTTGACCTTTTCCTTTATAAAAATGTGACACAGGTTTGTACTTTTAGCCTTTAGGAATTAATTAATTGATTTATTTAGCTATGTGTACCCCTTGAATGGGTTTGATTTGATTTAATTCAACTATACAATTAATTTGATTAATTGCACAATCAAATGATAAATTTGATTTAATTAATCCTCTTTGGCTTTGATTTCAATTAATTTTTTGATTTTTCTTCAATTGCTCACTTGGATTATCTTGACTATTTTTAGGTGTCTACATGTGCCTATTATATTTAGTTTACTATTTTCACATACATTAGAGTTGTAGGAAGCACTCTAACTCCAAAAAATCTTCCAAGATATCCATCAGATCAAATAATCCTTTTGGAGATGGCCAAGAAATTCTCTAATGCTTACGAGCATATCAAGCATAAGAAGAATCACTACTGAGACTTCCCCATCTCCATAGGTCCACATTCTCTTCAAGATATGAAGGTGTGAAAATATTTAGCATTTGAATGGGATGAGTGCCTCTTACAATATTTCAACTTGATCAGGACAATATTTGACCCCATAGGCACATACTATCGCATTATAGGGAGGTACTATAGTCATGAGCCACATTTTGAGGATTACTAGATGAATTATATGGATGACTATGATGTTAGGATCTGAGACTACTATCCAATGACCTTGGAACTAGCACAAGATTCTCTATTCATCTTCATACCACCCAAAGTATGAGAGGCAGATTCTAAAGATGTTTTGGATTCATTGTATAATGAAGATAAGATATACACAAGAGCCATATTAAATGTCGAAGTCGATAAGGAGGAAAATGATGACATTGACTTCAAGGCAAGGCATGTGAAAAAAACTACTAAATCCTCGATTAACTAGTCATTCAAGATGGATCATGTGCCCATGAAATGGTAGCTTAACCCGCCTTCCAAAGAGAAGAAAAAGTGTTATTGCCACAATTCAAAGGAGTGCCCCCTCAAAATCTTGAGATAGTTTATAGGTGTGATCCACCAACAATTTATGATTCTAATCCAAAGGAAAAGATGACAAAAACCAAGATGATAGGGATTATTTCTCCACCTACTTCTTTGTCCTCTGGTTTCCAAGGACAAATTTCTACTCCACAAAGGTCCCCAACAATAAAGGTTACATGGCCTAGAGAAACTGGGGTAGAAAAGGGGGAAAGTGCATAAAAGGAAGAGGTTATCCACATCCCCTTAGTTTGATATTGTACAAGAAGAGGAGGAGGAGGATGAGGAGGAGGATGAGGTACCCCTAGCTAAAAGAACTTGATCAGGGAAAACTTCCAAGAAAAGGAGAGTTCAAGAGGAGGATCCTCTAGTAGATATTGATGCCAAAATACAAAAGCGGGGAATAGATCCACGGGAGTCCCTTGGAGATGATGAAGTTTATATTTTTGATTTTGAGGGAATCCCAGGTTTTCATGATAAAATGTCAAAATAGTTGGAGTGAGATACATAAACCAATTTTGAAGAATAGTTTTAGTTTTCATTTTCTTTTTCTCCTGCTCCATCTCATTTTACTGCCCCAACATTCAAGAAAATAGTTAAAGAGTCTGCCACTAATAAGGATCTTGAGCTACTCATGTCTCAAGAAAAGGAGTTAGACCAAGAAGGGCCTTCACTTGAAGTTCCCATGGAAAACAAAAGTGAATTTGATCTAGTGCAAGCCCCAAATACTAATTAAATCTTTTCCTTCACCAACTCCTCCACCTCTAATATAACCTCCCGTACCTACTCCTCAACCGATAACTCAAGAACCTATTCCTTAACCTTCTACACCTACTCTACCACCAACCTTTTCTAATCCTCCACCTTCTCATCCCATAACTTCTTCTGATCTAACCAATAAGGAAATGAAATAAAAACCAAAGGAATCATAAAGGGAAGAGAGAACTCTTTCTCATGAGGATAGGGTAGAATAAAAATTAGTAGAAGAAGGAGAAGAGGAAGAGGGAAGGGAAGGAAATTTAGAATAAAGGGAACCCATGGAGAGAGAAGAATATTTTGAAGAGGGTGTCGAGGAACAAAGGAGAACAAGAAAGAGTCATCCAGAAAGCTTGTAACTTCAAACTCTCATCAAAAGAAAGAGAAGGGTGACTCTAGAAACCTCTACTAGGGCTATGAATGCCTGACTAGCAGTAGAGAAAGGTTAGATGTATTTTGATTCAGTCATTTTCTATGGGTAAAGGTTAGTTCTAGTTGATTTTTGGATCCAAGAAACCTTCACCAAGGAATTAAAGGAATTGAAAATACTTGTGCACATTGGAAGTGACAGCCAAGGACTTTAAATTTTGAGCATTGATGAGGGGTTACTTCCGTTGATGACAACTTTGTTCAGTGATGAACTAAACCTGATTTAGAACCTAATTGAAGATATGTGATTAGAGATCATTGAGTTGCTGATTAGATATGTAATATGATTAAATCAGTAATATGTTGTCATTGATGTCAACTAGTTTGACAACACTTATTTTGTAAGTTACAATACCTAAACATCTATAGAAAAGGAGTAAAAGAGATGAAGAATAGAAATATCTACATGAGGAAGATGTATATGATAGATTAGGATAAGGAATACATTAGGTAACTTTTTGATGAGTCTATGACCCTATGTTATTGACTTGATTATGTTTCATTTATCTATGATGAGGAAAAGAACTGAAAGACACAAGGTAGTGTGGTCAATTGATGAAGCATCATAGTATACACCGAGCAGTGTAGTGTATAATGAGCACAGTATAAACTAAGCTTGTGTTCACTGACTCATTTCTTTGTTAATAGAGCAGGAGAAAAGGAACTAATGATTAGTTTAACCATTAAGGATTGATGAGCTATAAACTACATCAAAATCAGAGATGGAGATAATGTTTGTTATGAAGATCAACAGCTAGCATAATTAAAGAAAGATCTAAAGGATGAAATCAAAATGTGTTACTGGCACATTAGCCAAGGATGGTTTAAGCGGCAAAATGGATGAAGGAGAATAAGCGAAAAAATATTATGGAGGAGAAGAAAATAATTTACTTGTCTATTTAAGAGACTAGGGTTTCATTATGAAACTCATGCCAAAAGAAGGAGATTATAGAACTATCGCATGAACAAGCTTCATGTATGCCTGATCAAACTATAGAGTTTACTGAGCATCAAAAAGCTATTATCAAGAAACAGTAATTCATTGATTATTGTTGATACATAATTGATATATTGATCATAGGATTTGATTGACCTTAAAATATATCTGAACATCTGCAATTGAAGTTGTATTGTAATCAGATCAATTGTTGTTACATTTTAACCATTGTAAATAGAGAAATCTCTTAACAGAGTGGACTTGAAAGTCTTATATGTATCATTCATAGAATGAACATTGTTATCCTATCAACCCCATAGTGAATGTTGGTTGGATGATAACGGTTGGTCTAAAATCCTTTAACAAGGTCACACCTCATAGTGTGTTTGTAACCTTTAACAGGGTTAGGTCTTCACCGACCTCACTTCAGAAGAGTGAACATTTTTGGGTTGCTGGTCCTAGGTGGTTTTTACCTTCACAGGGTTTCCATGTTAAATATTTTATGTTATGTGTTCATTGTGGTGATTGTTTGTTATCATACTTTACATATTGCATGTTGGATTTGATCAGTAATCATTAGTTGTTATTGACTAGTAATAGGTAAAAGCATAGACAGTATAGTAATTTATGTTACCGAGTTGCAGAAGTTTAAGTAAATTGTTTTGGATCATACATTTTGAATTGGGACTGTGGATAACTGATTCACCCTCCTCTTAGTTATTCTAACAATTGGTATCAGAGTTGTGGTTGCTTGGAATAGAGTTTTAAGGACTTCAACACAAAGTTCTCAAAATGTTTAAGAGGGAAGTGCCAAATCTAAACAAGGATAACTTCACAATATGGAAAAGTTGAATGAAGCTGCATATATTTGGAACTAGGAATTCTACCCTAGATCTGATGGAGAATGGATACCTTGCACCACCCAATGGTCCCTTGACCCTTGATCAACTAAGAGATAGGAATGAACATAATGTTACTATGATGGAGATTATTGCTGCCTGTTTAGATGCCAAATTTGAAGACATCAAGGATTGTACTACTGCTAAGTAGACGTGGGATAAACTTTCTAAAATTTATAGTGGTGATGTGAATGTCAAGAGAGCAAGAAAAGAAAGCTTAAGAGGAAGATTCAATGAAATGAAGATGAAATAAGGTGAAAACATTGTGCAGTACACAAATAGAATAAAGGAGGTAGTTCACACTATTAGAGCATCAGATGGAGTCATTGATGAACACACTATGGTAAGAAAAATTTTGAGGACCCTATTGCCTATCTATGCTATCAGAATATCCAAAATTCATGAAAATAGGTCAGCACCTAACGTCACACTCATTCTTGATAATCTGATTGGAAAGCTTACAACATTTGAACTGAACAATTATGATAATAGTGTTGTACCATTTGTTGAATCTGCTTTTATGTCTTTCTTGAAGATTGGTAAGACTAGTAGCAGAAATAAGAATGATGATAGTGATAGCAATACTGATGATGAGCTTGATGAACTTGAAGCTCTTATGGCTAGAAGGTTACCTAAAGGTAAAGGAAGGTATAGAGTTAAATTACCTTTAGCATGCTTTAACTATAAAGAAGTTGGCCACATTGCTACTAGATATCCACACAAGAAAGATGACAAAAGAACCAAAGATCAATTTGAAGGAAGCTATGGGAGAAGATACAATAGAGGCTACCGACACTACAATAGAGACAACTGAGATAATAATGATAAAGGAAAGAAGGTATGATACATTGTTGAGGAAGAAGATATGACCAATATCGACATTGATGATGATGTGGAGGTAGTATTTGTGGCAATGAAGGATGATTTTGAAGAAGATGAAAGGTATGTAGAGACATCACTTATCTCTAAGGTTAATAAGAATGATACATGGATTATAGATAGTGGTTGTACACATCACATGATTGGTGATGAAGAAAATTTTGATTATCTTGAAGAATACAATGGAGGATCTATAAGAATGGGTCATGATGCACCCTGTATGGTAAGAGGTAAAGGATCCCTGATGATAAATGATAGATTAAAATGTAAAAATGTGTATTGGGTAAAAGGATTGAACTATAATTTGCTAAGTGTGGCATAGCTGAACAATTCAGGCCACCGAGTTGCTTTTGAGAGAAAAAAGGTGAAAATATTTGATGATGGAGGAAGATTTGTTGGAACTAGTACACAATCCAGAGGTAACCTATTTTATCTTGATAATGATTAGTCTTCTTGTTTATTGATGAAAGATGAAGATGCATGGTTGTGGCATAAAAGGTTATGTCATGTGAATTTTGATAACATGATTAAGATCAGTAAAAGGAAAAGAGTTAGAGGTCTTCCTAACTTATCTAAGCCTGATCATGTTATGTGTCATGAATGTCAGAAAGGTAAAATGACTAAATCTAGTTTCAAAAGAAAAGATTATTCAACAAAGAAAATACTTGAGTTAGTGCATACCGACCTATGTGGTCCTATGAGAACTCAGAGTTATTATGGAGATAGATATTTTATTCTTTTTGTTGATGATTATACTAGGTTGATGACTAGCATGTTCTTGAAAGAAAAATCTGAGGCATTGAAGATGTTCAAGTGGTATAAAGTAAAAGTAGAAAAAGAGACTGGTAAATAATTGAAATGCTTAAGATCTGATAGCGGAGGTGAATTTATCTCTGATGAATTTACTAATTTTTGTATTGAGAATGGTATTAAAAGATAGGTCTCTGCACCGAGGACACCACAACAGAATGACATTGTTGAAAGGAGGAATAGGTCAGTTGTTGATTGCATAAGGACATTAATGATAGAAAAGAATGTTTCTTAGACATACTTGAGAGAAGCCATTAGCACTTCTGTTTATGAGTTATGGTTTGGACACAAACCCACTGTAAGTTATTTCAGAATTTTTGGAAGCAAATTTTTTATTCTGAAAGATGAAAGAAATGGAAATTTTCACTCAAAAGGTGATGAAGGGATATTCCTAGGATATTCCAATAAAATTAAAGCATACAAGTGTCTAAATAGAGTTACAAATAAAATGATTGAAAGTACTAATGTTCAAGTTGATGAGTTTGATGATAAGAATACAGAGGAAAGTAGAAAGGAACCAGAAGACTATGATAGATTCACTTACATTGAACAACCTGAGTATCTACCAAAGCCACAAACAATGACAACCGATCAGTAGGAAAATAATACCGAGGAACAGGAAAGAGAAACCAATGAGTAGGAAGGACCTACCGAGCAAGAAAATGAACTTGCACAGGATGAACAAGAAAGAATAAATTAGATACTGGCAAGGTTTGTCAGAAGACATCATCCTGAGACACAAATCATTAGAGACAGAGAAGGTGGCATGCAAACAAGGAGTAAAGCAAGACAAGGTACATGTCTAGTTTGTGATTATGAATTGAAGAATGTAAAAGTTGCATTAAAAAATGATGAATGGGTTAATGCAATGAAAGAAGAAATAGACCAGATAGAGAAGAACAAAACTAAGATTTTAGTACCCAGAGCTAAGGACAAGAATGTTATCAGTACTAAGTGGATATTCAGAAACAAGGAAAATGAGAATGGAGAGGTAACAAGAAATAAAGCTAGATTAGTATGCAAAGGATATGCATAGGAGGAAGGAATAGATTATGGTGAAACATTTGCACCTGTTGCTAGATTACAAGGAGTTAGAATGTTACTTGCATATTCTACACACAAAAAGTTCAAATTTTACCAAATGGATGTCAAGTTAGCATTTCTGAATGGAATACTTGAAGAAGAAGTCTACATAGAACAACCTGAAGGGTTCATTGATCCAAAAAACAAAGATATGGTATGTAGATTACATAAAGATTTATATGGTTTAAAGCAAGCACTGAGAACCTGGTATGAGAGGCTGCATACTTATTTGTTAAGTATTGGCTTTGTTAGAACAAGTGAGAACAACAATTTGTATATGAAAGGAGATACTGATGATACTATTCTTATTGCTGAAATATTTGTGGATGAAATTATATTTGGAGGAAAAGATCAAATCTATAAGTCATTTTCTGATGAAATGAGAAGTGAATTTGAAATGTCTATGTTCAGAGAGATTAAGTTCTTTATAGGACTACAAGTGATTTAGCAGAATGATGGTATATTCATCACACAATCTAAATATATCAAGGAAGTATTGAAGACATTTGGCATGGAAGATTCTAAACTTGTGGGAACACCAATGGCTACTAGATGTAAACTAACTAAGGAAGATGAAACTATAGAGGTGAACCAGACACTGTACCAATCTATGATTGGTAAGTTAATGTATGTAGTGCATAGCAGACCAGACATAGCACATGCTGTGGGAATTATTGCAAGATTTTTTGCAAACCCTAGAGAGTCACACATGGTTGTTACAAAGAGAATCTTAAGATACCTAAAGAAAATAGAAGATTATGGATTATGGTATCCTAAGGAAGGCAAATTTGAACTTAGAGTCTATACCGATGTTGATTGGGCTGAAAATGTGGATGATAGAAAAAGTACCACCAGAGGAGAATTTTTCTTTGGTGAAATACTTGTTACATGGACAAGTAAGAAGCAACCTTGCATTTCTCAGTCTACAGCCAAAGCAGAGTATGTTGGTGCTGCTACAAACTATTCAAATATTGCATATATTAAGCAAGTATTGGAAGGTATTGTATCGTCTTAAAATGGAAGCACTTCCATGATAAGAGCATTAAGCCATCCAAGTAAGTGGTTTGGGGTCATGTTAAGCACCTTGATCAGGTCTTTGCATGTATTTGGCTTTTTCCACTCTTTCCACTTCTTTTCTACTTTGTTCTAGGTGAAATTAGGGTTAGGATCCTGAGGATTCTCCTTAATTTCCCTCTTCCATGGCTCTATTTTCTAGGTAGGACTTAGAAATAGGTCCTCCTAGCCTTCATCATAGTCATCATAGGATTTTGTGCCTATCCCTGACATTCAATCCTATTCTTATATCATTTCTAGGTCTCCGGGCATCCCCGAGACCTCCTATCCTGATTTTGGCTGTGTCTGGGCCCATAGGGTCAAAATCGAGGTTGATCCTAACTAGGTTAGAAATGACCTTGATCTTGACTAGGTCAAGATCAAACTCAATCCTGACTAGGTTAGATTAGGTCAGTCCCAACCTCGATTTTGCCCCCCTCTTTCAAAATTCCAAATTCCTTGATTTTCGGGTATCGGGTTTCAGGGATATTTGTTTTCTCACCTCGGTGTTGGCTATTTCGGGTTTCAGAATGGTAAATCCTTTAATTTAATTTAATATAGGTATATTTTATAAAGGTTAGGACCTAATTGGGATTTAATTCTCCAAGGTGGCCCCTCTAGAGGATTGTGCCCTAGTTCACTATAAAAGGAGGTCTTCCTCTCTCATTTTCACATCTCATCTCAAGCAATTGCAATCTCTCAAGCTCTCAAGTGAAAGAAAGAATTCAAGAATTCAAGTGTTCAAGCATCCATCCATCAAGGAGATCTATTGTTAGCCATTGAAGGATTCAATCTCTTTGGAGCCCCCTTGAAGGTCCATCCTTCTACATTCATCCAAGCCTTCTCATATGAAAAGATCAAGTCAAGATTGGTGTTGAAGATCAAATGCCATTGATTGGAGACATCCTACATTCATTCTACATCCATTGAAGCATTCCTACTTATGGATTTGAGGATTTGAATCCTCTACAAGGACTTCAACATAAGCGAGGTGATTTGTTTCAATTACTTTGTTTATGCACACTACATTTCAATTCAATTTCAAGGTTAATTCCTAAATTGGGTTTTGACCAAGGCAAATCCCCCATACAAACAAAAACCCCCATTTTCTTGTAGGTACAGGTGTGAGATTTTGGATCTGAGAGCAGATTTGGATACCCTTTTCAATGAACTTCTGAGATCTGTGAACAAAGTCAAAATCGACCTTCAAATAAAGAATCTAGCCTTTGACCTTTTATGAGGGTCAAAGTTGACCTGATCTCATCTTAGAAAGAGATTTTTGGGTTTTCTCCGTCTCGGCATTTCCAGTCTGAAATAGGTTGTAGAATTGCTTGAAGGTACACACAAACATTAGAAATTGGCATTTTCTAGATTTTCCCTAATTTGAGGTTAGTACTTGTATTTCAATTATTTTAAATTCTAAACACTTCAATTCTACCATAGGGAAATATAGGGTTTCTCTCTCTTTCATATTGTCCATAGATTGATTCGATTGTGTATTAACCTTTTGGTTGATCAAATTGGATCTCTCCTTTGGAAATTTGGATTTAGGAGTGGATCTCATATTTCCCCCACACATCATACTGTATACACATTTCAATAGTGGTGATTCCATTTTACCACTATTCATTTTGGTTAACCCGACGAGCTTAGTCTCTTTCTTTTTGGTGTTAGATTTCCCTCTGTCTTATTGTGTGTATTCACCTTCACTATTCATTTTGGTGAACCTAACATACTTACTCTCTTTTCTTTTGTGTGATTAGATGCCTTATTGTTCTTTCCTTTTATCTTGTTAGTTATAGATTTTTCCTTTGTGTTAGATCTTGCATGCTAATTAGATTTCAAAAATATAAAAATATTCATGCTTTATGTGTTCTTAGTTTAGTTCATTTGCATTACATTGGTTTATGAGCTTTCCTACCACTAGTCCTACTTATAACATTCTAGTTAGAAGAAGTCATAGACTCATGGGTGCCTTTGATCCTAAATCTTCCTCTCCTTTCCTTAGGATCCCGGATGATAACTTGATTCTTCATGATTCCAATCCTACTATGGAGCAAAAATCTTCTCACACATCTCATAATGAGGATGACACTTTAAGATTTTCTCCTGAACAAGTCCAAAAACTTTCCACTAAACTTGATAAAATGGGTAATTGGCTTATTCAAGAGAACCATAATAAAGATTCCATTCAAGCTATAGAGGCTCTTAAGAAATTTCTCCATTATAGTGATCAAGGTGTTAACCTCTTGCATGGTATCACTCATGTTGTGCATTCAAATGTTAAATCTTTAGCTCAAGAAGCTCAAGATTTAGGGTTGATTCCTCCTATCACTAG
The DNA here is from genome assembly GCA_027943335.1 of Chamaecyparis obtusa. Lineage (NCBI taxonomy): Eukaryota > Viridiplantae > Streptophyta > Pinopsida > Cupressales > Cupressaceae > Chamaecyparis > Chamaecyparis obtusa. The sequence continues at coordinate 147,406 of BSBK01013092.1, forward strand.
TGTTGAACCTCCTCCTCATCCTTTACATAGTATTCCTACCTATACTCCTTCATTGGTGACTGTGATAGTTCCCTCTACTCCTATGAGTGTTCCTTCTGTGTCCCTTCCTACATCGCAACCTTCATATCATAATGTTCCTTTCACTTATTCCAATCCACTTCCAATTGTAGTTCCTAGTGTTCCTCCAGTTGTGTCTTCTATTCCTGTAGCTTCTTACACTTTATCTAGTGTGTCTAATGTTGCTACTCCTCCTATTTCCTCTAATGATTCAACTATCATCAGTTTGGCTCAAACTGTATCATCCTTACAACAACAACTTTCTTTCTTAACTCAAAACAAGTTTAGTATTCCTACATGTGACATGGGAAGTCCCTTGTCCCAAGACATTATTCATACTCCTATTCCTTAGCAAGGTGAGATGCCTCATCTTGAGAATTATAATGGAAAAGGAGATCTTGTTCATCATGTTAAAACATTCCAAATCCTTTGTAGTGATTATGCTCATGACCATAGGATTTTAGCCAAACTATTTGCTAGAACCTTCCATGACAAGGCCTTACAATGGTATTGTTCCTTGCCCCCTTATTCCATTGATTCCTTTCCACAACTTGGTAATGCCTTTATTCAACAATTTCAAAATAACATTGGCCCACAAGTGTCTTTGACTAATTTAATGCATTGTAAACAAAGTTCTAAAGAAAAATTAACTAAATTTATTGGTAGATTTAAGCATTTGCATGCTCATATTTCCTATCTTGTTCCTGATATTGATATTCAATGTATGTTTATTTCAAATTTGCAAAAGGATATTAGAGATAAGATTCTACTTACTAAATTTACCTCTTTTCAACAACTTTGTGTAGCGCTTCATCATTATCAATTACAAGTGAGTCAATTTGAGAGCAACACTCCAATGGCTCCTATTCTAGTTAATAAGAGTGATGCTGCTCCTAATCCAAACAAATTTCAAAAATTCAACAACTGTGTCATGATAAACAAACAAATGAATGCAATTGCTAATCAAGTTTTTGTTGCATCTCACAATGCCACTTCTCCATCCACTACTTTTCGATTAAATCTTACATTTACTCCTCTTTCTAAATCTTTATATGCTATTATGAATAGGTTGTTAACTACTAATATGATTACTTTACCTCCTATTCACCCTCTTTTACTTGTTACGATTGCATCTAAATCTTCTAATCAAAATGATTTTTGTCAATATCATCATTAGAATGGTCATGATACTGAGAAATGTTATTCTTTAAAACATAAGGTTCAAGACTTAATTTATTCTAAGGCTTTATCTATTGATAATCTTGATGGTAGTGGGAACAAATCTATTTCTCTTCCTAATCAAAACCTTCAAATCTATATGAACCCTTTACCTACGCATGATACTAATACAATTGCTCAACCATCTGCTATGGAAATCATGTATGATTCTAAGATGGATGATCTCAATCATGTTGTTAATCAAGTGGAGCATATTGGTCAATCTGTATCTCCACCTCAACCTCAATCTCAACCTTAGATTCAATCTCAAGTTCAATCTCAATCTCAACCAAAACCTAAACCTAAACTAAATACTCAACCTAAACCTTGACAACAACCTAAGAATAAAAGACCTCGGGAACTTTTGATTACCTTTGATGACTCTAAGACTATTAAAGCCCCTGATGGTCCCCTTTACATTGTTGCTAGGGTTTCTCATATACCTACTCATGGTTGTCTTGTTGATCCTACATCCTTAGTCAATGTTATTACTGAAGAAAATCTTTTTATGAAAAGATTACAATGTGATTCTTATGATACATCAGATGTGTGGATTCAAACTTGTAATGGTTTTCTCTATCCATCATTTGGCTCTATTACTTTACCAGTTGAACTCTGTGGAAAGATTGTGAACAATACCTTTGTTGTTGTTCCTACTTCTGATCAATTTCAAGTTAAGCTAGGTTTTCCTTGGTTAAATGTCATGGATGATGTTGCTTCACCTATCCATAAGTGTCTTAAGTTCATTCATGATGAAGAAGTGAAGATGATTAATCATAGTTTATATCAACCTTCTAGGCCTAGAGATTGTGCTGCTCTTGATTTCTTTTGGCCTTCATTACCTAATTCATGTCCTCCTCGACCTGATAATCTTTTTCATTCATATCAAGCTTATAAACATCATAAGATTGTTGAATTAAGCATACCTCCTATGGATCTTAATCATGGTCTTTTGCCTACACCCTCTATACCTCCTTTAATTATGGCTTCTATTTCTGTTAATCAAGTTCCTTCTACCAAATCTATCAAAGATCCTATGATTGTTTCTCCTATTGTTAATAATCCTATTGATCTTCCTAAAGAACCTGTGAAGGATCCTGTGATTGCTCCTCCTAGTTCTCAACCTATTTCAAATAAAGCAAAATGTAATCGATCTGCTAATAAACGTCATAAAAAGCATCATGCTCATGCTAAAGCTCATAATTCTATTCTTCAAAGATCTCTACCTTCTTCGGATAAACCTATGCATGATGTGTTAGAAGAATTTGTTACTAATAATGATGTTCATATGCATGATTATGATGATTCTATTTGTATCTTAGATCCTATTTTGATTAATTTGGATGAAGAAGATACTCTTGATGATACTGGTGATGTTAATGATGAATATGAGACTATTGACATTGACATTGATTTACCTAATATTCTTTCATCACAATTAACTCTTACACCTAGTGTCAAACATTGTGATTCTCAAGAGGATCCTTGTTTGGAACTGGCTATCATTCCTACTATGTTAGATATAGTCCCTCTTGCGAGTTACCCACCTTCCCTAAATGATATACAATGAGATGGGGAGAGTAGGTGGCATGCTTGATCAGCTTGTCCTTCGTGGTAGCTTTGTTGTGTGTTTTCCTGTTGTACTATGTTTCTCCCGTAATGTGTTTTCTAAATGTTTTTAGATTCTTTTATATGATCCCTGTTACTCAGTTGGTGTAAGGTAATGAAGGAATCAAAATTGTTGTTCAAATTCCTCTATATGTATCTCTATTCTTCTATGAGTTGTTCAATGTTATGTTGTAATTGTGCTATTGTTCGTAAATGTTTCCTTGTGTCATCTGCTTGGATTTGAGATATGGTAGCACTAATTATTTTTGGTCTCCATGTCATGGTCTAAAAAGATTCTCCTTCATATATCTTATGTGATCTTTCCTCCTTTGTGATTGTAGTTCTACTTTGTTTGGGGAATGATGTCAATTCATTTGCAATAATATCATATATATATATATATATATATATATATATATATATATATATATATATATATATATATATATATATATATATATATATATATATATATATATATATATATATATATATATATATATATATATATATATATATATATATATATATATATATATATATATATATATATATATATATATATATATATATATATTATCTTATGATCATACTGACCTCATGGTAGGCAGATCCCTTCTATGTTCTCTATATGTTTCTATGATATTTCCCTCGATTTGTCTTCATCTGGGGGCATCTCGACGTGGAAACGTAATTAGTGGAGTTGTTTATGTTTCCGTTAAAGCCATTGCTCATGTTAAAGTGTCAGCAATGACTTTAATGTGGGGACATACGCTTTTCTCACCTATTGCACACACACACTTTTCAATATGCACATATTTTTCAAAATACCTTTTTTGTTTTGCCCTTTTTGGATTAGTACCTATACCTCAAAGCATGGATTCATATTTTAGGATCTCTTGATCCCTCCAATTTCAAATATACATATATATTTTGATCCCTTAAGGTTGAAGGTGTCCTTAAGACTGGATCTCTTTATTGTTTTTTTGGTTTTATTCTTATGGAATAGAATATTCCTAAGGATGAATCCTTGATGGGTTGACTAGTGAGTAGCCACATTCACTAGGCAGTTCAATTCCATCTTTCCAGTTGCATCATTCTCTTGTGTGGTTCACTATGGGACATAAGTTCTCATTGGGCAAGGTAATCACACCTTCTTTCTCTCTCTAGAGATATCTCTCTTATTATGATCTAGGAATCAATGAATACTTGAGTCCCTAGGGGCTTAAGGTTTCCCTTTGTCCCTTGGATTATGATAAGATTATCTTTTCATTCTTATCTCCTTTACCAAGATTTTGCATCGAGTCCATACTCTTGCTAAAGTGGGGGCTTAATGTATCATCTTAAAATGGAAGTACTTCCATGATAAGAGTGTTTAGCCCTCTGATTAAGTGGTTTAGGGTCATGTTAAGCACCTTGATTGGGTCTTTGCATGTATTTGGCTTTCTCCCTGCTTTCCACATCTTTTCTACTTTGTTCTAGGTGAAATTAGGGTTAGGATCCTAAGGATTCTCCTTTATTTCCCTCTTCCATGGCTCTATTTTTTAGGTAGGACTTAGAAATAGGTCCTCCTAGCCATCATTATAGTCATCATAGGATTTTGTGCCTATCCCTGGCATTCTATCCTATTCTGATATCATTTCTAGGTCTCCAAGCATCCCCGGGACCTCCTGTCTTGATTCTGGCTGGATCTGGGCCCACAGGGTTAGAATCGAGGTTGATCTTGACTAGGTCAGAAATGACCTCGATCTTAACTAGGTCAAGATCAAACTCGATCCTAACTAGGTCAGTCCCAAACTTGATTTTTCCCCTCTCTTTCAAAATTCCAAATTCTTTGATTTTTGGGTATCGGGTTTCAGGGATATTTGTTTTCCTACCTCCGGGTTGGCTATTTCAGATTTCAAAATGGTAAATCCTTTAATTGCATTTAATCTAGGTATATTTTCTAAAGGTTAGGACCTAATTGGGATTTAATTCTCCAAGGTGCCCCCTCTAGAGGATTGTACCCTAGTTCACTATAAAAGGAGGCCTTCCTCTCTCATTTTCACATCTCATCTCAGGCAATTGCAATCTCTCAAGCTCTCAAGTGAAAGCAAGAATTCAAGCAAGCCTTCAAGCATTCAAGTGTTCAAGCATCCATCCATCAAGGAGATCCATTGTTAGCCATTGAAGGCTTTAATCTCTTTGGAGCCCCCTTGAACATCCATCCTTCTACATTCATCCAAGCCTTCTCATATGCAAAGATCAAGTCAAGATTGGTGTTGAAGATCAAATTCCATTGATTGGAGACATCTTACATTCATTCTACATCCATTGAAACATTCCTACTTGTGGATTTGAGGATTTGAATCCTCTACAAGGACTTCAACATAAGCAAGGTGATTTGTTTCAATTACTTTGTTTATGCACACTAAATTTCAATTCAATTTCAAGGTTAATTCCTAAATTGGGGTTTGACCAAGGCAAACCCCCCATAGGAAAAAAAAAAAACACCCATTTTCTTGTAGGTACAGGTGCAGGATTTTGGATCTGACAGCGGATTTGGATACCCTTTTTGGTGAAATTCCAAGATCTACAAACAAAGCCAGAATCAACCTTCAAATAAAGTATCTAGCCTTTGACCTTTAATGAGGGTCAAAGTCGACTTGATCTCATCTTGGAAAGAGATTTTTGGGTTTTCTCCTTTTCGACATTTCCAGTCCAAAATAGGTTGTAGAATTGCCCAAAAGTACACACAGACATAAAAAAATTGGCATTTTTTAGATTTTCTCTAATTTTAGGTTAGTACTTGTATTTCAATTATTTCAAATTCTAAACACTTCAATTCTACCATAGGGAACTATAGGGTTTCTCTCTCTTTCATATTCTCCATAGATTGATTCGATTGTGTATTAACCTTTTCGTTGATCAAATTGGATCTCTCCTTTGGGAATTTGGATTTAGGAGTGGATCTCATATTTCCCCCACACATCATACCACATACACATTTCAATAGTGGTGATTCCATTTTACCACTATTTAGGTATGAATGATATAATCACTGAGCCGGTGATTATATATTGTGATAACACAAGTGCAATAAAAATTGCAAAGAATCCAGTGATGTACTCTAAAACAAAGCATATATCTATTAAGTATCACTACTTAAGAGAACAAGTACATGAGAAGAAAGTTAAGCTAGAGTTTGTTACATCAAAAGAACAACTTGCAGACATATTTACAAAGCCTCTACCGAAGGATACATTTGAATACTTGAGGACTAGACTTGGGGTCCGTCCCCTATCTATCGGTCACTAATGTGATCTAGATGTTGCATCAGCCTAATCTTATCAGAAGATCATTCATGTTGATATAGCATAGTTCACACTTTGGATCATGTCTAAGGTTTTGAAAAGTTTGGAGAACTGGAATAGATCGGCATATCAGTATACAAAAATACAGAGTATGCACTGGACAACAGAGAGTTACATGGCTACTATAGAGTTGTACATTTATTTGATTCTTTGGCATTGTTGTCAAAGGGAGAGATAAAAAATATGAAACAATATGCACCGATGAGAACACTGAAACATCTATCTAAGGGAGAGACAAACTAAAAGAAAGGGAGAGCACTAAAGATCAGTTACTGAGAGCAGAAGAAGGAATCTGAGAGCTGAAAAGATCATATCTGTAGAATGTCAAAGCTGCATTGGTAATGTTGTTGAGTAACGTAGTGATAAACATATTAAGCTAGGGAGATCTTGTACAATATTTTTTCACAGAGTTGTAAAAAACATGTTTGGTATGTGTATGGTATATTTCATATTACTTGAGTTTCCATCAATTCCAGAGGGAGAGATTAATGAACTAAAACTGATTTAGAACCTAATTGAAGATCTATGATTAGACATCACCGAGTTGCTGATTAGATATGTAATATGATTAAATCAGTAATATATTGTCATTGATGTCAACTAGTTTGACAACACTTATTTTGTAAGTTACAATACCTAAACATCTATAGAAAAGGAGTAAAAGAGATGAAGAACATAAATATCTACATGAGGAAGATGTATATGATAGATGAGGATAAAAAATACACTGGGTAACCTGCTGATGAGTTTATGACCCTATGTTATTGACTTGATTATGTTTCATTCATCTATGATGAGGAAAAGAACTGAAAGACACAAGGAAGTGTGGTTAGTTGATGAAGCATCATAGTATACATCGAGCAATGTAGTGTATACCGAGCACAGTATAAACCAAGCTTGTGTTCACTGACTCATTTTTTTGTTAACCAAGTAGGAGAAAAGGAACTAAATGATTAGTTTAGCCATTAAGGATTGATGAGTTGTAAAGTACATAGAAATCAGAGATGGAGATAATGTTTGTTATGAAGATCAACGACTAGCATAATTCAAGAAAGATCTAAAGGATGAAATCAAAATGTGTTATTGGCACATCAACTAAGGAAGGTTTAAACGGAAAAATGGACGAAGGAGAATAAGCGGCAAAATCTTATGGAAGAGAAGAAAATGTTTTACTTGTCTATTTAAGAGACTAGGGTTTCATTATGAAACTCATGTTGAAAGAAGGAGACTGCAAAACTATCACATGAACAAGCTTCATGTACGCCTGATCAAACTAGTTAAGGAGAACCGATTTGTAGAGTTTACCAAGCATCAAAAATCTATTACCGAGTGATAGTAAGTCATTGATTATTGTTGATACATAATTGATATATTGATTAGAGGATTTGATTGAGCTTAAAATAGATTTGAATATCTACAATTGAATTTGTATTGTAATCAGATCAACTACTATTACATTTTAACCATTGTAAATAGAGAAATATCTTAACAGAGTGGACTTGAAAGTCTTATATGTATCATTCATAGAATGAACATTGTTATCCTGTCAACCCCATAGTGAATGATGGTTGGATGATAATGGTTGGTCTAAAATCCTCTAACAAGGTCACACCTCATAGTGTGTTTGTAACCTTTAACAGGGTTGGGTCTTCACCGACCTCACTTTAGAAGAGTGAACATTTTTGGGTTGCCAGTCCCAGGTGGTTTTTCCCTTCACAGGGTTTCCACGTTAAATATTTTGTGTTATGTGTTCATTGTGGTGATTGTTTGTTATAATACTTTACATATTTCATGTTGTATTTGATCGGTAATCATTATTTTTTCTTGACTGGTAATCAGTAAAAGCACAGACAGTATAGTATTTTATGTTACCAAGCTGCAGAAATTTAAGTAAATTGTTTTGGATTATACATTTTGAATTGGGACTATGGATAACTGATTCACCCCCCTCTCAGTTATTCTAACAATTGTTATCAGAGTTGTGGTTTCTTGGAAAAGAGTTTTAAGGACTTTAGCACAAAGGTCTCAAAATGTTTAAGAGGGAAGTGCCAAAGCTAAACAAGGATAACTTCACAATATGGAAAAGTCAAATGAAGCTACATATATCCAGAATTGGGAATTCTTCCCTAGATCTGATGGAGAATGGATACCTTGCACCACCCAATGGTCCCTTGACCCTTGATCAACTAAGAGATAGACATGAACATAATGTTACTATGATGGAGATTGTTGATGCTTGTTTAGATGCCGAATTTGAAGACATCAAAGACTATACTACTGCTAAGTAGATGTGGGATAAACTTGCTCAGATTTATAGTGGTGATGTGAATGTCAAGAGAACAAGAGAAGAAAGCTTAAGAGGAAGATTCCATGACATAAAGATGAAAGAAGGTGAAAACATTATGCAGTACACAAACAAAATAAAGGAGGCAGTTCATGCTATTAGTGCATCGAATGGAGTCATTGATGAAGACACTATGATAAGAAAAATTCTAAGGACCCTATTGCCTATCTATGCCGTCAAAATATCTGCAATTCATGAAAATAGGCCAGCACCTAACAACACACTCACTCTTGATAATCTGATTGGAATTCTTACAACATTTGAACTAAACAATTATGATAATAGTGTTGTACCATCTATTGAATCCACTTTTATGTCTTCTCTGAAGATTGGTAAGACTAGTAGTAGAAATAAGAATGATGATAGTGATAGCAATACTGATGATGAGCTTGATGAACTTAAAGCTCTTATGGCCAGAAGGCTACCTAAAGGTAAAGGAAGGTATAGAGTTAAATTACCTTTAGTATGCTTTAACTGTAAAGAAGTTGGCCACATTGCTACTAGATGTCCACACAAGAAAGATGATGAAAGAACCAAAGACCGATCTGAAGGAAGCTATGGGAGAAGATACAACAGAGGCTACCGACACTACAATAGAGACAACCGAGACAATAATAATAAATGAAAGAAGGTATGCTACATTGTTGAGGAAGAAGATATGACTGATATCAACACTGATGATGATGTGGAGGTAGTATTTGTGGCAATGAAGGATGATTCTGAAGAAGATGAAAGGTATGTAGAGACAACACTTATCTCTAAGGTTAATAAGAATGATACATGGATTATACATAGTGGTTGTACACATCACATGACTAGTGATGAAGACAAATTTGATTATCTTGAAGAATACAATGGATGGTCTATAAGAATGGGTAATGATGCACCCTATATGGTAAGAGGTAAAGGATCCCTGATGATAACTGATAGATTAAAATGTGAAAATGCGTATTGGGTAAAAGGATTGAACTATTATTTGCTAAGTGTGGCACAACTGAACAATTCAGGCCACCGAGTTGCTTTTGAGAGAAAAAAGGTGAAAATATTTGATGATGGAGGAAGACTTGTTGGAACTGGTACACAATCTAGAGGTAATCTATTTTATCTCGATAATGATCAGTCTTCTTATTTATTGATGAAAGATGAAGATGCATGGTTGTGGCATAAAAGGTTATGTCATGTGAATTTTGATAACATGATTAAGATTAGTAAAAGGAAAAGAGTTAGAGTTATGCCTAACTTATCTAAGCCTAATCATGTTATGTGTCATGAATGTCAGAAAGGTAAAATGACTAAATCTAGTTTCAAAAGAAAAGATTATTCAACAAAGAAAATACTTGAGTTAGTGCATACCGACCTATGTGGTCCTATGAGAACTCAGAGTTATTATGGAGATAGATATTTTATTCTTTTTGTTGATGATTATACTATTGGAATTAGGATAGATAGGTACTGAGAGGGGAGGGGTGAATTAGTTCCTTCAAAACTTTTACTTGTAAAACCTTTCAGATCTAAAATTATAAACAATGATAACCGACCAATATAACTTGAATCTAATTGCATGAATCATTTATCCACTTAACATAAGTAAGTAAACAGCATGAAATACATAACACAATCACATGACACAAGTATTTTGGTAACGCAGAAACCCTTGTTAGAAGGTAAAAATTGCAATGCGGATGACACCCACAAATTCTTCACTATTGCAGATAGAAAAGGTTTGCCTATTAGGGCTACAAGTTTTGATCACTTTTGGTGATCTCTCCCTATTAGGAGTGACATGTTAGATCAGCTAGATCTACCTAGCTATAGGATTTTAGCAACACTACTGAAGTGTGCACTCAGTTAAGAGATTTACATAAGACTGTTAAGTCTACTCTGTTAAGAGATTTTATCCAAAAACTCTATTACAATTGTCAGAAAGCAATAGGTATTTATTTGCTTGTTTGAAACTCAATTGTCTATTACAGATCTATAAGCTCTAATAAAAATATCACCTTACTTGTGATGAATCTCTACTCTGAATCTGCTCAGTAGCCTCTTCTAATTCTGCTCAAACTAAATTTTATTGTTCTCGGTTCTATTCTATTAACTGATAGACTTGAAGATAGGAAAAATGCTTTAAGTGCTTCATGATTCATATATTAGCTCTCTCAAAAAATGATGCGAACACATAAATATATAGTGTTCTATTTTTTCCACTTTAACATAATTAGGTTACACACTATAATCATAACCCTAAGATCTACGGTGTACAATAATAACCTAGATCATCTATTACAAAAGATATACATTGTATTTAATGAATATAATTACATTAAATGTTCCTTGATCTTGGTAAAACATTTTACAAACTATTGTAACCATTTGCATAGAAGAATGTGCCATTCCTTATTACTATGGTGTTTCTTGTGATCCTCGGTAAACACTATGTAAACTGGTCGGTGTATACTACGATGCTCAATGTTTACTATCTAACAGTGTTGGTGCCTACTGGTACTCAGTAAACTGTCTCCTGCTCAGTGTATAGGCTTTACCAACTAGTCTATTCTAGTTTATGTTACCAATTATCTCATTGTAAGTGACCGACTGATATCTATACATACCTTTGGTACTAATGACAACCTTAGAAGGCTCAATAGAGATAAAAATCTCCCCCTTTGGCATTAGTATCAAAACTTTGAATGTATAAAGACAAAAATGTCTATGTGACTTATATCTCTGCCATATACATATACACATCAAAACATTTCTAAGTACTAAGTACTCCCCCTTAGTGCATGCTCCCAATAATATAGTATACATAGCATCCATGTACATAATATTTGGAATAATAACATTTGATACATTGTTTTCCCCCTTTTTGATAGTAATGCCAAATACAAAATTGACGTAGTATACTCACAGCTTATCAAAAATTGACTGATGGGTTTTCTTCAGTGACTCCAAGAGGTTTTCCCATTCCTCTTTCAAGTTAGTGAGAGAAATGTGCTCAAGACTGACTTGTGCATGCATATCAAAGATGTTTTCTAACACCAAAATTTTTGGTGTTGCAACTAATAGCTCAGCTTTGACAATATGTGCTTCAAAAAAAATTAGGTACGGAATGAGTTCAGTTTGTAACTCAGTAACCTGATCAGTTAGGGGCACTTCTTCATTCTTCAAATCTATTATCAACTATCAGAGTTCCTGAACTCAGTGAATATGCTTTAGGAAAGCATGTGGCTCGGTGATAGCTGCATTGGTACTCAACTATATTTCAGCTTCTAAACCTTTGATCTTTTCATTGACTTCAATAGTGAAGGTGTCTAGAGTACATAGCTTAAATAAGTATTGAAAAATTGTCTGGGTGATGGATTTTATGTCAGTAATTATGTTAGATAATTTAACCTTAAGTAATGCCACTTCTTGGCTGATTTTCTCTACTAATTTGTGTTGTATTTTGGATTCTACCCTTTCTTCAATTCTTTTATCTGCATCGGTGTCCGGGGTGTTGATCTTCTTGGAAAGCATAGCAAGTTGATCTATAATAGTCGTATCCTCATCAATATGTATCTCAGGTACTACCTATTGGAGGATATCCCGCACATCATTTAATACTTCTTTTCATTTGTGCTCTTGCTTTAGCTTCTCTTGCACTGCCTTCCTTGAACATAACTCCCTGTATTTACTCAATTCCTCAGGGCTTAGGGTCCTCGGGTCACACTCGGGTAAAATTATCACTTCATCTAGGGTGATCGGCCCTTTTCCTTTCTTCTTCTTCTTCTTCTATGCTAGGGGTGATTTCTTCTCAATGATAGCAATGGATCTATCTCCAGTCTTTGGAGTGTCCTTCCCTCTTAGCACTCATTCTTCCTTCTTTTTCTCCATGGTAGTGGTGGTCTCAATGGTTGTAGTAGGAGTCTCAGTTGTGGTGTTCAGTGGGTTTACCTCGATTGCCATTGGTTCTTGTGTGTCCTTTGTTGCATCTGTTTCCTTTGGTTTGGTGGAAGGTGCCTCTGTGTGTGTAGGCTCATCTATCTCTACAGGTTTCTCTTCTTTTTGATCTCTTGTTGTATCTTTGTTTTGCTCAGGATCTAAGCTATCAGGTTGTACTTGGGAAAGAATTTATGCTACTTTGACAAGTAAAGGAAGTTCACCCAGTAGTGATGTAAATAGACTATTAGTGTCTAGTGCTTCATCTTTTTTTGGTGCAATATTTTCATCTTCATCATCTTGGTCATTAGGATCACCATGTGTGATGTCTACAACGAGTACATCATCATCAGTTTTCTTCTCTAGTTGGATTTCAACTTTGTCCGGTGCATCTTGTGAAACTTTCATTTCTTCCTTGTCCTTAGTTATATCAATTGCCCCGGTAACTGATATACCGGTACTCTTTGACTTCTTTGCTGGTCCTTCATCAATGTAAATAACTTTACCTTTAGAATTTTGTCTCTTCTTAGACAGGTTCAAAAATGCTTGTTGCTCAGCTTTTTCTTCTACTTTCAGAATTGATGTCCATATAGAATTTGTAGTGACATCCATAATTGCTACATTTTCATCCATGATCATTAAGGCTCTATTCTTGATCATAAAGTTTTCTTGGTACTTGTTCAAGTATTCACTAACTTGTCCAAAGCTTAAGTATGTGGCTGCCCGAACTAGAGAGCGTTCTCTTTTTCTCTTCTTGGTGTCTAATGCAACAACCCATTTCTCAGTAATTATATCATCTAATTTCTTTGATAAGGCACATGCAAACTCCATTGGAACTTTCTTAAACTTTATCATCATTTGGATGATAGCCTCTTCAATTTTAGTTTGATCTTCTTTTGACATTTTGTCAAATTTGTCTAGCAAAGGATCAGTGAGGTCTCCATGTTCAATTATGTCCTCAATGACTTCATCTATTGTTTTGGCCTTGCTATTGACCACTTTGAATTGATTTATATCATCCTCTATCTTTGTATCCTCTAAATCTTCCTTATTTCTTATGTATTTCCTCTTTTTCTTTGGTGTCTCAGCTGCTGTCTTGTTCTTTCTCTTAATGTATTTCTTTGTCAATGTAGCTGCTTTTCTTTTTGTTACTTTTACTACTTCTTTCTCGGTAGGTGGTGCTGCAGTTGATGAACATGTCTTCATACCTTCATGTATCAGTGATTGCATCTTTGTAGGAATTTCAAGTGGAGGAACCTGTGTAGGATCTACTTCTTTTTCAGACTCGGTCTCCTCACTATCATATGGTTGTTGGCTAACTGTAGCTGACCTTCAATTGCCTGTTCAACTAGTATCCCTTCAAATGTTTCAGACTTATCTCCATATTTAGCAGTGAGATCTTTCTTCATTTTCTTTACCTTTCTGGTTATTTTACCGATCTCAATATTAGTAGATATTCTAGATTTTTCTTCTTCATATACTCCAAACCTAGTGGCTATGGGATCCTTCAGTACTATAAGTAGTGCATTAATAGATTTCAGTGCAAAATCATGATTTATCTCATATCCCATCGGTGCCAACCATTTTATCCTAGGCTCAACTGCTTTTATCATGGTATAATCGGTGTCGACCACAAAACGTATGTCATCTTCAAATTTCTAAACTAATTCCCTTGGAATTATGCTTCTCTTTTGCATTTTAGATTGAAATTCAGTGAAGTAAGCATTAAACTCTACATTCAACTTATCTCCTAACTTTTTCATCATTTCACCAATATGTTTTGTTATCAGTACATCTAGTATACAATTTACTTGACCGGTGCCAGGCACAAACTTTTGTAAATAGAAGAATATGCATGCAAGTAGAGATCCATACTTACATGTGTTAGATTTCTTTTTCCTTATGGTTTTCATATTCTCTTGGAGTTGATGTAACAGTACCTCGGCAACATCAACTTGGTGACCTTTCACTACAATTTTGTGTGCCATGTCTACTGTGTTGTAGGGTACGCTATTGAGTCTACTCAATTGAAATAGCTTATACCTGATCACATGTGCTGCAAATTTTACTGTTGGGTCCTTGATTGTTGAAATCTTCAATGCTTGACCATCCCATTGTGCTCCAGTGTACTTCTCAACATCTAGTCATGAAGAACTTCAGAAATCCTTAGCTTTGTCAGTTGTAGGGAGCCCAATAACCCTACTGATTATTTTCTTGTTGACCTCAATCGGTTTATCCAGCTAGAACTTGTCATCGTGATATCTGCTCAAAATTATTCTAATCTAATCTAATTTGAGTGATTGCGGAAAGTGTGTAAAATATGATAAACTTGATTCCTCAATCTTCTTGTAGTCTGATTTCATTTTTCCATTGGGGCCACAGAGTGGTTGATATGATACTATAGTTTCAAAGTCCCCAACTTCTCTGATTTTGTAGTGAATATAAGACCTTACGTCTTCTGTCAGTAAAACCCTTTCTGCTATGCTCAAAAATCCGCCCATTGAATCTATTTGTGTTGCGATCTTGGGATGTGGTTTAAACTTTGGTTCAATGAAATTTTCCCTAACGATTAGATTAAATTCCTCTTCAACACTTTGAGTTTTGCTTGCAGACGATGTTGATGCCATAAATTGATTCTAGGGTTATTGGCAAGTAACAGAATAGGAAGTGTTTGATCACAAATGAACTTACTCGGTATCATGAAGAGTGATGTCAGTTTGATCTAGTGTAGCCTTGAATCCTTCAGAAAATCTTTTAGCTCAAACTCTACTTCTTTGAATTCTCTGCTCTTCAAAATTGCATTGTAGAAATGAACTCTATTCCCATGTATTTATAGACTTTTGATGTTCCCACTCAAAATTTTATGTAATAAATGCTCCATCTAACTTTTGGTATGACATAGCTGTCAGCTCGATGACTACTAAATCTTTCATCCACTTGGTTAACATAGGTTTTCTTCATCGGTTGATACATATGCTTGGTTAACCTTAGATAGTGATTACCGACGGGTAACCAACTCTCGATCTCTCTTTTACTGACTGTATAACATTGTTAGCTCACAACAACTAAACTATAGTGCATCTTTATTCATGCTGATTTGGTATAAAAACATTATGCATAAGGAACTATATGTAAAATGTGATCTTTTGAAATATCAGTCCCATACATACCTATTTCACTTTAAGTGGAGGTACCAATGTCACCCAATCCAGTGGATGAGGCTTCACCAACAACATTACTTGACTCAAAATTCTCATTAGATGCCTTCTTCCACATAGTGTTCCTTAACTTCGTGATATCAGAAATAGTATATCCACTTTCAAATATATGATTTTCATCTGGTGCTCGGTCTCTGCAGTTCTTGCTTAAATGACCGACCTTATGGTAGTGCATACAAGCCATCCTAGAGTTTGTCTAGTTTCTAGATTGTCCAATCCAACTCTTTCTATAACAGTTTGTTGTAATGTGTCCATATCTACCACATACAACATAGTTAGTCCATGTATTATAATCCCAAACATAAGAGTTACCTTATCTCTTCAGTTGATATGGTCTACATTGTGGTTTTTTCTTAGGTTTCTATACTTGCTTCATTTTTGCCTTGCAGTCTCGTGCAGTGTGTCCAGGCTTGTTACAAGTGTAGCATATTTTCTCCATAGTATTATTAGCAAGATCATTTTTCTTAGCTCTACACTCATAAGCAAGATGTCCAAACTTTCCACAGTAATAACAATATCCATTAAACTTAAGAGTGACATGAGGTTTACCTTGTGCTTTGCTTCTGCACACATTAGATGTATGTCCTGGTTTGCCACAATGATAACATGTCAACACTTTAGGTTTTTGATTTTGACTGATGTTAACTTGTTTAGCTTGTTGTGATGTTTCTCCTTCACTGGTGTAGCCTATACCAACTTTGCTCCCAAATATTCTTTGATTAGTTAAAAAGTCATCAATCTTCTTGGAACTATCCTTAGCAAGTTTCTTCATTTCATTTTGCTACTGTTGATTTTTCACTTCATTTCTTAGCTTCTCATTTTCTTCTCTAAGTCTTACAACATCTTCTAGCTTTCTTGACAATTCTACATTCACTCGGTTTACCTCTTGATTCACAGTCATCACTTGATTAGTTACTTGGAAATGTCGGTTAGTGAGTCTTTGTATCTCACTTTCTTTAGTTTGAATTTGTTCACGCATCTATCTTCAGTCATCGATTGCTATATTTCTTTCTTGCTCAGCTTGATTTTCTTTGTTCATTATTTCTATCATTCTCACATCTGAGATTCTTGACCGATTTGTAGTGCTTTCACTTGATCAGTTAAATATTGATTCTTTTCAAATAGATCAGTGATTATGCTTTTAGATCCATCGGAGATGCTTCCAGAACTAGATCTAGTATGCTCGAATATGTCATCAATAGGTTCTTCATGATAACTGATCTCATTCTATAGTCTAGCTAGATTCTTCCTTTCATCCAGTAATTTCTTTAGTCCTTCCTTGGCTTGCTTATACTATTCCACAAACATTTGCATTTGTATCTTCTGATTCTCAATAGTCTTGTCAAGCTTGTATCTCTCCATGACTTAGATCTTTACCCTTCAGTGGTTAAACTATTCAATAAGAGAACTATGCTCTAATACCAATTGTTGGAATTAGGAGAGATAGGTACTGAGAGGGGAGGGGTGAATCAGTGCCTTCAAAACTTTTACTTGTAAAACCTTTCAGATCTAAAATTATAAACAATGATAACCGACCAATATAACTTGAATCTAATTGCATGAATCATTTATCCACTTAACATAAGTAAGTAAAAACCATGAAATCCATAACACAATCACATGACACAAGTATTTTGGTAATGCAAAAACCCTTGTTAGAAGGTAAAAACTACGGTGGGGATGACACCCACAAATTCTTCACTACTGCAGATAGAAAAGGTTTTCCTGTTAGGGCTACAAGTTTTGATCACTTCTAGTGATCTCACCCTATTAGGAGTGACATGTTAGATCAGCTAGATCTACCTAGTTATAGGATTTTAGCAACACTACTAAAGTGTGCACTCGGTTAAGAGATTTACATAAGACTGTTAAGTCTACTTTGTTAAGAGATTTTATCCAAAAAATCTATTACAATTGTCAGAAAGCAATAGGTATTTATCTACTTGTTTGACACTCAATTGTCTGTTACAAATCTATAAGCTCTGATAAAAATATCACCTTACTTGTGATGAATCTCTACTCTAAATCTTCTCAGTAGCCTCTACTAATTCTGCTCAAATTGAATTCTATTGTGCTCGGTTCTGTTCTGTTAACTAATAGACTTGAAGATAGGCAAAATGCTTCAAGTGCTCCATGATTCATATATCATCTCTCTCCAAAAATGATGCAAACACATAAATATATAGTGTTCTATTTTTGTCGCTTTAACACAATTAGGTTACACACTATAATCATAACACTAAGATCTATGGTGTACAATAATAACCTAGATCATCTATTATAAAAGATTAACATTGTATTTAATGAATATAATTACATTAAATGTTCCTTGATCTTGGTAAAACATTTTACAAACCATTGTAACCATTTGCATAGAAGAATGTGCCATTCATGATTACTATGCCATTTCCTGTGATCCTCGGTAAACACTGTGTAAACTGATTAGTGTATACTGCGATGCTTGGTGTTTATTGTCTGTCAGTGTCAGTGTCAGCTGGTACTCGGTAAACTATCTGCTACTTGGTGTATAGGCTTTATCGACTAGTCTATTCTACTTTATGTTATCGATTAGCTCATTGTAAGTGACTGACCGATATCTATACATACCTTTGGTACTAATGACAACCTTAGAAGGATCAATAGACATAACATATACTAGGTTGATGACTGTCATGTTCTTGAAAGAAAAATCTGAGGCATTCAAGATGTTTAAGTGGTATAAAGCATAAGTAGAAAAAGAGACTGGTAATGAATTGAAATGCTTAAGATCTAATAGAGGAGGTGAATTTATCTCTAATGAATTTACTAATTTTTTTAATGAGCATGGTATTAAAAGACAGGTCTCTGCACCGAGGACACCACAACAAAATGGCATTTCTAAAAGGAGGAATAGGTCAATTGTTGACTACACAAGGACATTAATGATAGAAAAGAATGTTGCTCAGATATACTGGAGAGAAGCTCTTAGCATTGTTGTTTATGCTCTAAACTAAGTACAACTAAAGAAGGACACTAATAAGATACCCTATGAGTTATGGTTTGGACACAAACCCACTGTAAGTTATTTCAAAAATTTTGGAAGCAAATGTTTTATTCTGAAAGATTAAAGAAATGGAAAGTTTGACTCAAAAGGTGATGAAGGGATATTCCTGTAAAAGTAAAGCATACAAGTGTCTAAATAGAGTTACAAATAAAATGATTGAAAGTACTAATGTTTGAGTTGATGAGTTTGATGATAAGAATGCAGAGGAAAGAAGAAAGGAACTGGAAGACTATGATAGATTCACATACATTGAACAACCTAAGTATCTATCGAAGCCACATACAATAAAAACCGGTCAGTAGGAAAATAATACCAAGGAACAGGAAAGAGAAACCAACGAGTGGGAAGGACCTATTGAGAAAGAAAATGAACTTGCATAGGATGAACAAGAAAGAAGAAATCATATATTGGCAAGTTTTGTCAGAAGACATCATGCTGAGACACAAATCATTGGAGACAGACAAGGTGGCATGCAAACAAGGAGTAAAGAAAGACAAGGTACATGTCTAGTTTTTGATTATGAATCGAAGAATGTAAAAGTTGCATTAGAAAATGATGAATGGGTTAATGCAATGAAAGAAGAAATAGACCAGATAGGGAAGAACAAAACCTGGAGTTTAGTACCCAGACCTAGGGACAATAATGTTATTAGTACTAAGTGGATATTCATAAATAAGAAAAATGAGAATGGAGAGGTAACAAGAAATAAAGCTAGATTAGTATGCAAAGGATATGCACAGGAGGAAGGAATAGATTATGGTGAAACATTTGCACCTGTTGCTAGATTAGAAGGAGTTAGAATGTTACTTGCATATGTTGTACACAAAAAGTTCAAAGTTTACCAAATGGATGTCAAGTCAGCATTTCTGAATGGAATACTTGAAGAGGAAGTCTACATAGAACAACCTGACTTATTAGGTTTTTGGACCTTTGAAAGTCTGAAATCTCTAAACCCCTACACCAAAGTTTCAGACTTTTAGTCCTTTGGCATTTTAGATGGCAAAGGGTCCTTAGTTCTCTAAAATTTTGAAAGGCCGAAACATCGAAGCTCTAATACCGTGAAGAAGGTGGCTGACAACATCTTCGATCAGGGGTCTATAAATTATGATTGGGGAAGAATTTTCTTCATTCAACGTCTTGCAGTTTGATTTCTTCAGAGCACATGAGCATTTAGTTTGCACAATTTTTTCACCTCACCACTGCTTCTTTGATCATCTTGCGCTTCTTCCCCTTATTTTATTTTGAGGTTAGGGTTTATTTTTTATTTTTTGTTGTTGTTTAGTTCTTGTTCTTCATTTTTCAGTTTGGGTTTCTCGTTCTTTGTCTTTAGGTTTAGGGTTTCATTGTTTTTAGGTTTTCATCTTGTGTTGTATGTCAGTTCATTGGGCAGGCTCAGTTTTGAGCTTGTTTTTACCCTCCTTGTTTTATTTCATGAGGGTTCAAAATAGATTTGTCTTCAAAGATTTTATAGAGATCTTTTTCATTCCATAGTTTTGGTCTCTGAAGGACTTGGTCCTGTTGGATATTTTTCTTATAGATTTCAACTATTTGACAACTTAATGGATATATGATAGTTTGATATCAAATTCTATGTCCCTATTTGATCTAATAGCATTAATATAACAAATAGAGCACCAACCAATCAAATAGGGACATGAGGTGCTCAAACAGTGAGCTCATAAAACAATATATTTAGTCTTAATAAAGTCTTATAAAACAACATATATTGTGTGAAGTGTTTGATCTCTCTTTATTTGTTTTGTTGTTGATATTCACTATGTGGTACTCCCCGTTTATGATCATTTCATGAGGAAATGTCTTGATGGCTTGCGAGTTGCAAGCTAGGGCATCATGCATTATTTATGAGCTCGCTATTTGAGCATTGACCAATCAAATAGGGACATGAGGTGCTCAAATAGTGAGCTCATAAATAATGCATGATAAGGTATTTGCAGGTAGTTATCTCTTCTATAATGATGGAGGAGTGAAAGGTAATGATCAATGAGGTTGCTGCTATTAGATCATACATGAATACACTTACTATTTTGAATTTGAGCTTGAGCATCATGCAATGTTATTGTTTTCATTGCATGCTTGTTGTTGTTGTGCACCATATATTGTTTTATACACTGTTTATTTCATTGAGACCATGTGCTTGGTATTTGTAATGTATTTTCTGTTATTGGATGAATGCTACCATGTTGTTGAGGCTGTAGATGCATTGAATCACCATTGTCATTCTATTTTGATAGAAGCAATATAACAAACAAAGCACCATCCAATCAAATAGGGACATGAGTAAGACATTTAATGCATTATTACTTCATCATGATGATAAAAATTTCATTGGCTCAAAGCACATATAAATTCAAAATAGTAGGATATCTTAATCTTTATGATCTCAAATTCAAAATAGTAAGTGTATTATTTTATTACCGATGTCCCTATTTTATTACTGATGTCCCTATTTGATCTAATAGCATCAATATAACAAACAGATCACCGACCAATCAAATAGGGACATGAGGTGCTCAAACAGTGAGCTCATAAAACAATATATATAGTCTTAATAAAATCTTATAAAAAAACATATATTGTGTGAAGTGTTTGATCTCTCTTTATTTGTTTTTTTGTTGATATTCACTATGTGGTACTCCCCATTTATGATCATTTCATGAGGAAATTTCTTGATGGCTTGCGGACTGCAAGCTAGGGCATCATGCATTATTTATGAGCTCACTGTTTGAGCACCGACCAATCAAATAGGGACATGAGGTGCTCAAATAGTGAGCTCATAAATAATGCATGATGCCCTATTTGTAGGTAGTTATCTCTTCTATAATGATGGAGGAGTGAAAGGTAATGATCAATGAGGTTGTTTCTATTAGATCATACATCAATACACTTATTGTTTTGAATTTGAGCTCAATTGTTGAGGTTGTAGATGCATTGAATCACCATTTCCATTCTATTTTGATAGTAGAAATATAACAAACAAAGCACTGGCTAATCAAATAGGGACAAAAGTAAGACATTTAATTCATTATTACTTCATCGTGATGATAAAAATTTCATTGGCTCAAAGCACATAGAATGTGGGTAGATGCATTGAATCACCACTTCCATTGTATTTTGATGAAGAGGAACTATGTTATTGAATTTCAAGGCATGAAATTTTATAATTGTACATATATTTTATGAGTATAATTGTACAAAAAAAGAGCACCCACATGCCTTGGTTGTTATTGGTCTATGAAAGGTTTTGGTTTGTCTTTTCCAATTGAGGTGTCATCCTAATATTCAAAAGAACCAAGGTAATAATAAGTCTTGAACATAAATGTGTGATTATGGATCCTCAAGTAGGAGCTGTGATGCAAAGGAAGAACACTTATATGGGTTTACCCACATAAGGACAATGGTTTCATTCATCTTTCTTTCAAGTTCTCGTGGGTACTTTCCTCAACCTCTAGGCTTGGACATCCTATAGGGGTTGAACCAAAATTACGAAGGCAATAAGGACACAAAACAATAGGTTTGGGGACTTAGACTTATGTTTAATCCTTAGTAATGGTTTGGGGAACTAATTACTAGATGAGTGACTATAGTACCCTAGTTTGCATTATTAGATGATCTTATTTAATTTTTGTTCATTTCATGCAAAGATACATGTAAAGAAAAAGAAATTTTTGCATCTAAAGATTACATGTATATATATGAAAAATAACTTGTATATACTATACAAGGAAAATAAATTTTAGAAGAAAATGAAAGAGTGCATGCATACATAAAAGGATGAACATAAATAATAAGGGTTCTAAACATTTCCTGAAGTGATGAATTTTTTACCCAGGTATGAATCTAGTGTGCCCCTGTGTGATCCAGAACTTGCAAAGAAAAGAGAGATGGGGGTTAGATAAAAAATATCAAAGCAATGAATGGAATCCTATTACTAATCCTCATCTACAATTATGCATGTGCATAGTCAAGCCATACACTTCTGAAAGAAAAACCATGCTACAAGACGTGCACTCAGAAGAATGTTGTAGAAAGTAAGGCAGTCATGAGAAAGCATGAGTAAGCAATGGAAGGGGCATACATCATCATCAAATCAAAGGAGAAAAGTGTCAAATCTACATATTAAGGGAGGTGTACATCATGGATTTCAAGTAAAGATCATAACATCACAACATGGTTGGCAGCCCCAAGGAGGCCCCATTGCATGTAGTAAGTAAGCTACATCAAAATAAAGAGGTACACAAATATGTATCATCTATACATTAATGCTATGGCATGGAGTATATTTGAATCTTCATTTTAAAGGATAAGTAAGAAAAGCTGCATGATGCTAGTGAAATTAACAAAGGTATAGATCTAATGAAGTAGTGAAGCTTCCCACATTCTATGTGCTTTCAGCCAATGGATTTTTTATCATCATGATGAAGTAATAATGCATTAAATATCTTACTGATGTCCTTATTTAATTGGACGGTGCTGTATTTGTTATATTGTTGCTATCAAAATAGAATGGCAGTGGTGATTCAATGCATCTATAGCCTCAACAACATGGTAGCATTGATCCAATAATAGAAAATACATTACAAATGCCAAGCTCATGGTCTCAATGAAATAACAGTGTATAAAACAATATATGGTGCACGACATCAACAAGCATGCAATGACAGCAATAACATTGCATGATGCTCGAGCTCAAATTCAAAATAGTAAGTGTATTCATGTATGATCTAATAGTAGCAACCTCATTGATCATTACCTTTCACTCCTCCATCATTATAGAAGAGATAACTACCCACAACTATATTTCATAATTCTTCCTTTGAAGTATATATATATATTTCACCAGCCAATCAAATAGGGACATGAGGTGCTCAAACAATGAGCTCATAAACAATGCATGATGCCCTAGCTTGCAGCCTGCAAGCCATCAAGACATTTCCTCATGAAATGGTCATAAATGGGGAGTACCATATAGCGAATATCAACAACAAAACAAATAAAGAGAGATCAAACACTTCACACAATGCCTTGAAGGTAATAGAAATGACTCCCTAGCTCTCAAAGCTTGTGGGTCATCAAGCATTCCAAATGAAAAGATGTAAACAATGCCAGTATTAAACAGTGAGCTCATGAATAATGTATGATGCCCTAGCTTGCAGCCCACGAGCCATCAAGATATTTCCTCATGAAATGATCATAAACGGGGAGTACCACATAGTGAATATCAACAAAAAAACAAATAAAGAGAGATCAAACACTTCACACAATATATGTTGTTTTATAAGATTTTATTAAGACTAAATATATTGTTTTATGAGCTCATTGTTTGAGCACCTCATGTCCCTATTTGATTGGTCAGTGCTCTATTGTTTATATTGATGCTATTAGATCAAATAGGGACATCAAATAGGGACATCAGTAATAAAATAATACACTTACTATTTTGAATTTGAGCTCATAAAGATTAAGATATCCCTATTTTATTACTGATGTCCCTATTTACATATTTTCATCAAATGACCCAAAAACATCAAGAATGCTCCTATATGGTCGCTAATAGACAAATTTTATAAGAATATGAATGAATGCAAACATACATAAGTGGATGAACATAAATAATGAAGGTACCAAACATTTCCTAAAGTAATGAAGTGTTGACCCAGGGTTCAATCTAGTATGCTCTTGTATGATCCAAAACCTGCAAGGAAGGAAAAGATGGGGTTAGATGCAAATTAAGGATCTAAGCAATGCTTGACACCCTATTAATGATCCTCATCTAAAATTATTCATGTGCATATTCAAGCCATACACTTCTAAAATGAACTATGCTACAGAACATGTGCACTTAGGAAACATATGCATGCAATGAGTAAATCAAGACCAAAATGGAGAAAAAAGTATGATGTCAAATGTGTTATCAAGAAACACCTCATGGGCTATGAGTCAACATGGTATATATGTTGTTTATACAAGATTAGTAAAAGGACATCTACAACCTCAACAACATAGCAATATTAATCCAATAATAAGAAATACATTACAAATGCCAAGCTCACAGTCTCAATGAAATAAATAGTGTATAAAATAATATATGATGCCCAAGCTCAAATTCAAAATAGTAAGTGTATTAATGTATGCTCTAATAGCAGCAACCTCATTGATCATTACCTTTGACTCCTCCATCATTATAGAAGAGATAACTACCTACAACTATATTTCATAATTCCTCCTTTGAAGTCATAGGTTAGTTTAAAATGGAGAAAGTATACAAACTCACCAATTTAATCCCAAAATTTCATAACATTGCATTCTTGTTGTTGTTATGGTGCACAACAGTAGCAAGCATGCAATGACAACAATAACATTGCATGATGCCTGAGCTCAAAAGGGGGTGCCAAGATTTTATTAAGCCTAAATATATGATGTAAACTCATAATTATACTTGATATATATAATGCAATGGTATGTAGTATAATCTATACATTTGTGAGATGTGATTAATTCTAGGTATATGATGTTTTGGGATTAAATTGGTGAGTTTTGATAGTTTCTCTATTTTAAACTAACCTATGACTTCAAAGGAGGAATTATGAAATATAGTTATAGGTAGTTATCTCTTCTATAATGATGGAGGAGTCAAAGGTAATGATCAATGAGGTTGTTTCTATTAGATCATATACATTAATACACTTACTATTTTGACAGCACTAACATTGCATGATGCCTGAGCTCAAATTCAAAATAGTAAGTGTATTATTTTATTACTGATGTCCCTATTTTATTACTAATGTCCCTATTTGATCTAATAGCATCAATATAACAAATAGATCACCAGATAATCAAATAGGGACATGAGGTGCTCAAATAGTGAGCTCATAAACAATGCATGATGCCCTAGCTTGTAGCCCATGAGCCATCAAGACATTTCCTCATGAAATGATAATAAAAGGGGAGTACCACATAGTGAATATCAATAGAAAAATAAATAAAGAGAGATCAAACACTTCACAAAATGCCTTGAAGGTAATATAAATGATGCACTAGCTCTCAAAGCTAATGGGTCATCAAGCATTCGAAATAAAAAGATGTAAACAATACCAGTATTAAATAGTGAGCTCATGAACAATGTATGATGCTCTAGCTTGTAGCCTGCGAGCCATCAAGACATTTCCTCATGAAATGATCATAAACGGGGAGTACCACATAGTGAATATCAATAGAAAAACAAATAAAGAGAGATCAAACACTTCACACAATGCCTTGAAGGTAATAGAAATGATGCCCTAGCTCTCAAACCTCATGGGTCATCAAGCATTCCAAATGAAAAGATGTAAACAATGCTAGTATTCAATAGTGAGCTCATAAATAATGTATGATGCCCTAGCTTGCACCCGGCGAGCCATCAAGATATTTTCTCATGAAATCATCATAAACGGGGAGTACCACATAGTGAATATCAACAACAAAACAAATAAAGATAGATCAAACACTTCACACAATGCCTTGAAGGTAATAGAAATGATGCCCTAGCTCTCAAAGTTAGTGGGTCATCAAGCATTCTAAATGCTAAGATGTAAACAATGCCACTAGTAACATTCATATTGTGCCATTAAATCAACAAATGCCATCAAAATGAAATTGAGTTAATGAGAAGGCAAAGCTTGAATGCCTACCTCAAATGCCAGTACCCTCTTCCCACATAGTGTCGGCCTCTTCACGCACACCAAACTCAAATGCCCTCTTCACTCCACGCAAAAGTGCAGTGTCATCTTCGCGGCAACTCTTCGAATTCACAAAAATTACAAATGACACTTTCTTTTTATTTTATTTTTAATTTATAACCAAGCGGGTGTTGCAATTATGACGTTATCATCACTATTACAACACCGTCGGGGGCATTTGCAAAAAAAACACAAAAAACAAACACAAATGGTAGTGGCATCGCAAATTGGCATCAAAATTTGACCCCAAATTTTGTAGTGTTAGTTATTTGCAATTGAGTTCCAATTTCTTGTTGTTTCCTCCAAATGAAGAAATTCTTGAATTCATCCTTCTTGATTAAATCATCATCATTTAGGATCTCCTCTTGGTATAACTCCCTCTCATCTTTGCACATTTGGAGGGGTAACTCAATTTCTTCTTGGGTCTCCTTTTTCTTACCCTCTCTGATATTCTTCCTCAATTTGTGAAGGTAGGACCTATCACTAGGAACTAATGTTGCCACTCTACCCAATTTCTTCTTAGGCCCTTTTCGCCTTAAGGATTTTCCTACATCTATTCTATGCCTCTTTTGTGGAGGCTCACTAGTCACCTCAGCATCAGGGACATCTAATTCTTGCTCAAAACCAAGTGTCTCAGTCATTTGGGGAGGGTTGCCTTGTCTGTAGGATTCCTCACTATCTTCTTCATACTTAGAGGATGAGTACTCCTTTGGTAAACCCTATTTTCCTCTAATTGGGCCTCAATCTGATTGTACAAAGTGTCATAGGCACTGATCATTCTTTTGATCCTAGACATGTAAGGGAGGCTAGGAAAGTATCCTCCAAAGGAAATCCCTTCCTTCTTCATCTGAGCTTCCAAGTTCATCAAGTCATAGAACTTTCCAATTCTCCACTCAATCTCTTGTTCATCTAGTATATTTCTAATGACATTCTCATCATCTAATCCTTAATGCTCATGAATGGTGCTAATATAAGGAATTAATAATTTCTTTACATTCTTTCTAAAGTATTCAGAGTCCACATACCTATATTCTGCAGTACTCATTTTGAATCAGTTTAACCATTTTTTGATCTCAGGTAGAGCCCTCTTCCTAATAACAAATTCATTGACTTTGAATTGCCTAGGTGTGAATCTCCCTTTTCTATGGGGATCTGAATGCTCCTTATCTATCCCGAATGCTCCTTATCTATCCATACCATTTTCCAAATAAATTCCATAATGGCCACCCTTGGGGGAACACATTTTGGTAATACATATGGAGGTTGAGGGCATCCATATACCCTAATCAAAGTGAAATTATAACCCAAATTGTGGTCATGAGGCCAATTGTCTACATATTCACAAGGCCTTAAAAGCCTTAACACCTTGGTGGATAATCTAGTAATATTGATCCAATTTTGGAAACCACAAAAATCATGCTCGTTTGAAATGTAATTTCAAACCCTGATCCACAACTGCACAAGATTTGGTTGGCCATTCACCATTATTCTGGGTCTCAGCATTTGTACATCAAAGCTATTAACATTGTAGAAAAAAATCAGATGCATCAACAAAGAATAATGCATGAAATGGGGTTATAAGTTATCCTTTATGCTCATTAGGCCTTCATGCATTCTATCAATCACATACTGAATGTAGTCATAATCAGTATTGACATGGGAGTTATGGATGTCAAGAATAATCATGAGGAGGGTAGTAGACATTCTCTTAGCATCTCCATCAATTCCTAACACTTTGCACAACCCATATGCCAAATATCTCATGTAAAAATACAAATCCTTAAACTCATAAGGTGCTATCATAAGTATGGGTAGAGGGGCTACATACTTCCCTAATTTAGGCATGAAATTTGGGATCAAGGTTTTGGCCAAATTGATCTGCTTCCTATACTTTTATTTCTCCTTACCCAAATCAATCTCAGTAGAGGAAGAGGATTAAGTGCCAAAGGCCTTCATGAATGAACCTCTATCTAGGGAAACAAGGGTGGACTGATCACTTTTTCTTATAGTTTTGGACACTAGGTCATATTTCCTAGCTGAATCAACTAGAAAATCAATATCCAAAAACATATCTGGAATAATTAATTTTTCCAAACCTGGCTTCCAAGAATTACAGATAGGGATTTTCTTAACTCTGTTACTGTAAAATTAATTGAATAAATGATACCCTGAACAAGGAGTTACTAGATCTCTACAAGTTTATGTGTAGTCAGAGAAAGCCTTGTCACTAACCTTTTTGTTTTGAGTTGACCCAGGAAGAAACGTGATGAATTCCTCTGAGAAATTGGGCTTTGCCTTTTTCTCTTCCCTAAATCATTGATCTCTTTACTGGATGAAACCATGCTAGAGTATGGTTAACTCATTTTGTTTCTTGGTGCTTATCATTTTCTCTAAAATATCCTATTCTCAATTTCTCTTTGCAAACTTCTCTATCTCTTATCAAAGCTCACTGAAAATCTGAAAATTTGATAAGTAGAAGATAGAAGCATTGTGTCTTTATAACATTTAGCAATGAATGTAGCTAGCTTGTCGAGATCACAAAAAATGTTTCCCCAATTACCTTAGCATTCACTCTACATGTATTCAATTTCAAATTTTACCTAGTCATGGCATGTGAAGTTGACAAGTACATTTAATTCTTGAAAAGAAGGCAAAAAAGGCCATCATTATATTGTTTTTCTTTAAAACCCTTGAAACTATCAAAAAACTTGATTGTAGACTGATTGGCCGCTACTCATTCACTTTTTCCAACTCAACAGGGCACTTTAACATGTCAACATCTCCTACTCTTTTTTATTGCAATGAGACCCTAACCATTCTTCCTTCATGAGATCATGTGATAACCAGCTTCCTCATAATCTCAGAATATTTGGCCTAACTATGGTTTGATCATGAGATTCAGCCACCAAGGCATACCTCTCAATATCTAAACACTTGATTTGAATAGAGTTCCATCATGAAACTAAGTGACCATGACATTGTCAGTCTCTAAGTGTTTCACTTAACTCCTATTTTATCTAGAGACCCAGCAACTAAAGCATTCTCGTAATCACCAGACATTAGCTCTAACCATGGTTTTATTGTGAGATTCAGAGATAACACATATCTCTCAATCTTTGTATGCTTAACCTAACTATGATTTTATCTTGAGATTTAGTGATATCCATTGATCATTATCTTCATCCACAGTAACCTCTTAATCTCAAATTTTTTCATGAGTTAAGCGTGACATTATGAGACTTGGAGATAACCTTTACTTTTCATACTTCTTAACCTTTCTCTAAATCTCTAGATGTTAGACCACTAACCACCACCATCATGAGATCCAGAGATAACTGCAAATCATTATTTCTTAGCCTTGTCACTTGATCTCCAAATGAAGACACTTGACTACCAACATCAGGAGATTAGGAGATAACTACGTCTACCAAGTCACTGAATAATTTGACCTAACCACTGAATATTTGGAGACTTGGACATAACTGGTCACTGTCTAGTCCTTAACCCTTTTTCTTAATCTCCAAATGTTTCTTGACTTATCCATTATATTATGAGATCAGGACATCACTGTCTTTGCTAGGTCATGGAAAGAAAATAACTAACTACTAAATATTTGGAGACTTGGAGATAACAGGAACATAAAAGCCGCGTGTCAAATAAGGAGACTTAAGTGGCAAGAAAAGGTAATGAGGAAACATAACAACTAGGGCACGACAAGGAAAAATTAAAGACAAAATCCTACCAAAGATAAACAAGGCATAGGGCTTAGGGTTTTAGACACTTTCGAGGCATAATTTCCTTGAGACACAGACATTCCTAGAAAATTATTGTAGGAACAATGAAACAAGGATGCAGAGGCACAAATTAATGTGACCAAGAAAAAACATTTGACATCTCTTAGAAAACCTAAAAATTAGACCCAAGAATGGCTCTATCTGAGGATGCCTAAATGCAAATTCATGGCAAGGAACCAGGATCTCTGGGAGGCAGACCACAACCACACTAACCTACTGTAGAAAAAAAACACACAACAAGATGAAAACACACATGTACATAAAATACAAAACTACTGTGCATGGAAAAAATGGGTTCAATTGAAGAAATATTTCAGAAATTGTCCATGCACTAGAAATTCTTGTTCTTCATCATTTAGATCTTTAAGGAAATAAGAATCCTTTCCATGGATTTGATGAATAAAAAAGGGGCCCAACCATAGAGATTCAAGTTTTTTGTGCTTCCATTTGTCTTCTGCTCTAGCATTCCACTGGAGAACCATGTCACCAGGATAAAAATTTCTACTACTGGCTCTTTCATCAAAAAAATATTTTATTTTTTGTTGTGCTTTCAAATTATTTTTCTGCCCCTCCCTCTAAACTTCTTCTAATTCTACAAGTTGTGCCATTTTTTCCTGCATAGCATCGATTGTATCTAATTCTTCATCATGAATAAAATTGTACATAGGAAGCAAGTTTTTCAAAGGTAACCTTTCTTGGACACCATATACTAGTTCAAAAGGGAACTTTCCAGTAGCTTTCTTTACTCCAACTTGATCATCCCATAGATCCAATCTTGACTTTGAATGCTAATGCTCTCTTATTACTTTCTAAGGTCTTCTTCAAAAATTTTAGAATACTCTTATTACTTGATTATGCTTTTCCATTGCCTTGGGGATGATAAGGAGAAGAGTATGATATGACAATCCCATTTTCACTACAAAAATCTTTGAACTCTTCTGACCTGAAGCACATGGCATTATCCATTACTAGCTTAATAGGGACACCAAATTTTGTGAGTATATTATCCATCAAGAAATCAACCACAATCATGCTAGTTGCCTTCTTAGTAGGAACTTCCTCAATCCATTTTGTGAAGTAATTTATGGGGATCAAAATCCAACTATGACCACCACTAGATTTTTATGCAAACTCTCCTATGAAATCAATTCCCCAAATAGTAAAAGGTGATTCAACCATTACTGGATTCCACAATAGGGCACCTGATTATTTCATCTTAGAAGAAAAATTATGACATGATTTACACCTACGAACAAACTTAAAAGTATCTTTAAATATGTAAGGCCAATAATAACTAGCTCTCAAAATTTTGTGGGCAGTTGTTCTGGCTGAGAAGTGTCCACCACAAACTCCAGCATGCATTTCTTTCAAAAAAATTTCAACTTGCCACTCATCTAGACACAAAAAGTGAATATCATCTTTGTCCTTCCAATATAAATCACCTTGTAATAGTGTGTATTATTGAGCTTGTAGCCTGAGAGTCCTTTTTTTATTTTCATTGATACCCTTAGGGCATTTGGTATTTTTAATGAAAAATGAAATGCCAGAATACCAAGGCTGATTTTCAATGCTAGTTACTAATGTATCTTGCAGTCCAACAATATTTTAGAAATAGGGAATACTGAGAGGGGGGGTGAATTAGTATTCTAAAAACTTTATCTTTTGCCCAATTATGGATATAACAGATTATCTTTATACATGCATAACATAAGAAGCTAAACAACATGCATAACAATAAAGAACTCATAACACATTATTTGTTCTTGAGGAAACCCTAGCCAAGGGAAAACCCTGGTGGGGATGGTACCCACAAAGATCCACTAATCAAAAGTATCTTTTTAAGGATGTTGACCCTGTTAGAAGTCTATTACAAGCATATAGTGTATCAGTCCTGATTAAGGGACCATAGGCCTTGTTAGAAGCCTCAACCTTGTTAGGAGTTGTAGTACAAAATGCGATTACTAGATGAGCCCACTACCCAAACAAGTAATGTACAATATACACTAACTAAAAAATAGGTTAAGGTACATAACCTTATACTACTTGCATCAATATCACTTCGTTGCTCTTTAACTATCGCTATTACATATGCTTCATATACTTCGCATCATATTACTTTTTGCTTGTTACAATTACTTCACTTACTACACTTTACAATTAAAATTACAATTACATTTATACCAATAGCTTTATCAAAGAGTTAACATCTAAGATGTCATCCCTTTATATTTTTAAGTCATTATTTTGATAAACAAAATAATCCCTTAACTCTTTACTAGTTCTATCTTCATATTTTGTCTTGTCGGCTTTACACTATCTTCGGTAAAACTGTCATAACTTATTCTGTACATGCCGTACTGACTTGCACTCTGAGATAAATAGACATTATAGAGTCTATGTTCAAGTGCGCAAGCACTAAACTTACTACAGTTGATGTCGCAAACAAAAACTATATCCAGGTTCACTGGTAAAACACTGTCTCACACTTAGACAAATTTGCAATGCGCTTTGTCATACTTTCTCTCTGACTTGTGTGATATTCATGAGGATCATATGTTTCCATAATGAAAACATCTATGTAATCAACTCAGCCAAATTTCCAACACAGTATTGATTTGAACTAAATCCATATTCTCTTTTGTCATGAGCTTAGCTAAGCCTAATCCCCGTACCAATTTTTTGATATAGATTTCCAAATTGAACTCCTGGATCTTGTTGATCACTTTGCATCTTTTTCTAGTGACCTCATACTAGGTAAGAATATTCTTAACTATTGCATGGGGAACATATACAAAAAATTTTGCACAAACCAAATAAGGTCTAAATGCCTTGACAACCTTAACCAGCGCATATGCCTATTTCTCCATCATTTAATAATTCAATTTTGCATCATGTAAGGATTTACTAAAAGAAAATATTGGGTTCTCAAATCCCTCTTCATCTTTCTACAATAGCACAACTACAATCATATGAAATGATGCAAAGGAAAACAGTGAGAAGGGTTTACTATAATTAGGAGACCTGAGAATCGGGGCTTCCTGAATTGCTTTCTTTATCCTTTCAAAAGCATCTTGTGCTTCTTCATCCCATTCAAAATTTTCACTCTTCTTCAAGAGTTTGATTATTGGCTTCACAATTTTTGCAAAATTTGCTATGAATCTTCTCACTAAATTTATCTTCCCCAAGAAAGACTGCAATCCTTTAACATTATTTGGAGCAATGACCTTTTGGATTGCTTCAACTCTCTCATGGTCAATTCTTACTCCTTCATTTGACACAATGTATCCCAACAACTTTCCTTCTGTCGCTACAAATTGGCACTTTTTGGATTCAAAGATACACCATATTCCAAGGCAATATTTTTTCCAAATGACCACAATGGTCCTCCTTGGAATAAGTAATCAGATCATCCTAATAAACAACCATAAATATGTCAATAAATTCTTTAAATGAAACATCCATAGCTCTTTGGAATGTTTCCCCTACATTTATAAGACCGAATGACATCCTTACATAAACATATGTCCCCATGGGGCAGTAAAAGAAGTCTTAAATTGCTTTTAATCCTTCATTAATACCTAGTTGTAACCCAAAAATCCATCCATCATTGACAATAAGTCACAACCAGTAACCTTATTCAACATTGCCTCCATGTTAGGCAAAGAATAATTGTCCTTCTGAGATGCAATATTCAAATTTCAAAAATCAACACATAACCTTATATCACCATTTTTCTTTCTTACTAGGACCATATTTGAAACCTAGGTTGAATGTCTAATTGGTTGAATTATGCCTGCATCTCTTAACTTCATCAACTCTTGTTGCATCTTAGGGGATAATAAAGGATTGATGGGTTTTTGCTTCTGTCTGAAAGTTTTGGAATCAAATTTCAAAGGAATATCATGTTGAAACAAATCCTCCCTATAGACTTTCAGATCCTCATATGACCATGCAAACACATGCTTGCATTTTCTTAGTAATTTTATCAAGTTTTTATTTTTATGAGAATCTAACTTCTTTCCTATATACACCAAGTTGGGTGATGTTTCTGATCCCAAATTTATTTCCTCTATATCCTCAATTTTAGCATTGGACCCTTTTAACAAATTATAATCCTGAGCTCGGAACAATGCTTCTAATTCTACCAATCCCTTAAGAATCTGATTAGAATTCAATTGTACTATTTCATTTAAAAAATAGTGTCCCTACCATCTGTTACATCAACCAAAGCATTACAATCCACATGTTGGCCTTCAAAATAGTCTAGAGACTGTACAAATTTGAGGATATCATGATCATCCTCAAAAACTTACCAATTGTAAACATTATCTAGTACAAATGGCCTACTCTTGACCTCCAAGATTGATACCCCATTCAAAGTCAAATCATTATTCTTCAAAGCTACATTAGCTAATAAATCAACCATGATATTTTTTTACCTCTCTATCCATTTGATATTAAAGGCATCAAACAATTCAATCTAATCCCAAACAACATGCCTATATAATTTTGGTCTATCATTTTTTACAGTATATCATGATCTGACCAGTGCTACAACCAGCTCAGAATCCCCAAAAACTTTTAATAGTTTGATACCATGCCTAGTGGCAATGTCTAATCCCACATATAGGGCCTCATATTGAGTAGTGTTATTGGTGCATTGGAAATCCAATAAAAAGGAATACTTAAAAGTATTACCTGATGGAGAAATGAAAAGGACACTAGCTCCTAACCCTTCTTTTGAATAGGCTCCATCAAAATACATCTTCCACAAACCATCATGTTGTGACTCTAGTTCATCCAACAATGAGTCAGTATTTTTGCACCGTGGTAGTACCTTTTCAACTCTAAAATTATCCATGTCAATGTCCACACAATATTTAAGTATACTAGGGTCCACCTTCTCAATAGTAACTAGTACTCGTGGTTCTCTATTCAACTTGGCATCCTTCCCATTTATTGGAATCATGGCCCAAGACAAATCTAACTGTATATTAATTACCTCCAGCTATGACAACCCATTGTCTTAACAATAGCATGCCATAATGGGGTTGGGTTTCTACAACAACAATGTCCATTTTATAGGTTGCCTCTAGGAATGCTGCTATCTTAACTTCAACTCCCTTCAGGGTCCCAATTACAAGGACTTCTATGTTATCCATAACATAAAAAATCCCATAAAATGTATCTACAACCATACCCAATTCCCTCATGACCCCATATGGCATTACATTTGTTGCAATGCCTGAATCTATCATACAATTTTTTACAAGCATATTATTTATAAGGAGAGTTACATAGAAAGGATCAACTTGTGAAGGCTCCCTAGTAATGACATTTCCTACATATAAAATAGGGGTATCCTTCTTAGGTCTACCTTCCTTTAATTTACTATCCTTCTCCTTATTTTCCTTTTTACTATCACAAGGGGTATTAGACATTCTTGTCAATAATGAAAATGTTGCTTCCCTATGTTCCTTAATTTTCAACATTTCTATCAAAGGAACATATACTTTCATTTGGGTAAGAGCATGTTTCATATCAAAAGTAGGTAAGTCTAAAGAAATATCAATGGTATTCTTACCTTTACCTCCCTTTTCACCCATAACCATTTTGTTAGTCTTGATTTCCCTTTTCTCCCCTTGAGTAGAAGAAGGTTCACCTGGTTTAGCTCAATCCTTCTTGCCTTTCTCTTTTCTATGAGACTTTGTAGAAACTTTAGGGGAATTCTCCTTAATAAACAACGAACTTGATTTAGCTTGATCAGGCTCTACGCTCGAATTCCTTAGATTATAAGCAACCCTGGCTTGATTTATTGTTTCTACAATGAGGGACCTTTTCTCCTTCTCACTGGGTAATCTGAAATGGGGATACTTCTTTTCATCCCCCACCACATTTATGGTTCCTTGTAGCACATCAATAGTTTCATCCTTTGAATCAGACAAAACTTGTTACTATTTTTCTTGATGCTCTTTTCTTTGAACATCGACATCTTCAATAGATTCATCATCTTCTAACAACCACCAATCAGGTGTATTTTTCACAGTGAACATATTGACCACTGGGTCCTCATGTTTTGACCTTACTTATTTATTGGCATCTTCCATCTATTCTTCCAATGCCTAAGCAATAATACATTGAAAAGAGGAATGAGGCATATTAGAAGAACAACACCAAGTAGTAATTTCAATATTATGAGCACTATTTCTTTTCAAAGGATTAGGGGTTTCCTTGCTCCTCTGGTTCTCTTGATTTTCAGGAACTAGCTTACCATCTTTCCAATTGGTTTTGTAGGGCATATCACATAAACTTGGAAATTTGTCCTTCCTTTGATATTGATTCCTATTATCATAAGATCCTTATCATTTCTTTCAATCTTTACAGTAAGGTATTTCACCATATGCATCAGTTTAACAACCTTGTCTTCCTCCTTGTTTGGCTTGTTTGATTATCCTTTTGAATCCTTCCATAGTCTTCCATCCTCTCTTTTTCCCATCTTCCTAGATGCCTTTCTATTACTTTCAATATTAATGGCCATATTGAAAGTTTCTCTCAAATTTATTAGGTTCTTATCCCTCAAAAGTTATGACATCTTCCCATCTACAACATTAAAATATGTTAGACATACTTCTTCATCTAGTCTCAAGACCTGAAACAATTTCTACATGGCCTTTTGAAACCTATTGTTAAAATCTGCCATACTTTCATTTGGGAACTTCTTTATATTGTTAAATTCATTTAACATGAAACTTGAATTAACATGTTCACCATATTGTTCCTTATAACACTTGAAAAATTCATCCCAAGATGCTATACTATTTTTAGGTAATCCTTTGTACCAGTTCCTAGAATCTTTATTCAAAGATTGAACAAATAACTTCATTACTACATCCCCATGCTCAATCTCAAAATCATTCATCTTGTAAGTGAAAGTTTTAAGGTTTTCCTCACAAGTTATAACATTATTACCACTAAACTTTGGAATCTTATCTCTTACCTCATTGGGGATGATATTTGGCTTTCTAGGAATCCCATCAAAGAACAATGGATGATACCTATCTTGATGAATAGGTATTCTTTGGAAATTTATAGCATCATGGGTCCCACTGGTCCCAGCTATAGCACCTTGGTTTCTTACAATGTTTTGTTCACCACCAGTAGAAGGAGCACCATCAATTTGAGTGGGACCAAAATTTTGAGAGATATGGCTAGGGCACACGACTTGAGGCCTCGATGTGTGTCCAGTCACAACTGGAGCTGCATTGAGCATTGCAACATTATTCACAAAATCATTTAAGAAGGATATGTTTTTTTTCATCTCTGTTGTTGCAATCTCTAACTCATCTTTCTCTAGTTGTTCAGCAAGGTCCTCTTTAGCTTTCCTTTCCTTTTACAATTCTAAATATAGTGGTAACATCCTACTAAGAGCATTTCTTGTAGGCTTGGCCTCCTCAATATGAATACCGGCCATATTTTATTTTCCTTTGTCCTGGACAACATTGTTTTCCTTAGTTGGCACATCATGACCAATCTGTTGCACTTTGGAAGGCTTCTTGATCTCCCAATCTTGCAATTGTCTCAACACATGGCCTTCCCCCTCAAAATTATCTATCTTTTTAATATAGCCACTTCGCTATGATTTTTCTCTCAAAGCATCCATGTCTCCAAAAATTCCCTCATTTAGGCCCTTGTATTCTTCATTTAAGGCCTTTTCATTTATCTCATGTTGTGCAGTGACTCTCAACCATCTTTTCAAGTAACAATTCATGAATTTCTTGTTCTCTTTCCTTTTGTTTATTTTGCACACTTAGTCTATGTTCTCTTTCATTTTGTTTATTCTGCACACTTAGTCTTTGTTCTCTCTCCTTTTTTCTCAAGGCCAAAACCTCTTCATGGAGCACCTCAACATCATACTGAGTTGAGTCAGAATGATCTATATCATCAAAATCAATCAAGTCATGGTGTCCATGATTTCTCACTAGGTGATAAGTTTGATCCATCAAGTTTGTGGACACTTTACTATGATTTGATACACTATTATGTGCTTGTCCCTGACCTCTAGATCTATTTACATCCACCTTCTTATATTGAATATGAGTGACACTTTTATTTTGAGACCTATCTTTAGGTGTATCAAACATGTGATTGAGTAAAGCTTGATTATTTGACTCAGAGCTTGTAAAAGATGTGGAAGAATTTTATGGTACAGTGGAAATATTACTACCCATGGGCATCCAAGACACACTAGAACCTAAATTAGCTCCGTTTGGGTAATCTCTCCTAGGGTTTCTAGGAAGTTCACTTTCTAAAACAACCTCGGGGTGTTTCTTGATGAAAGATCGGGTTTTGTTTTGAGATTTCATCTGTAAGAGACACACAAAACTACTTGATGCTTACAAAAATGACACTAGAACAACACCCTTCAAGCAGAGTCACCACCTAGTAATAGTCTGGGAAATAACCAATTTACAAGAAGAAAATCACAAACACAAAAAAATATGACAATCAAAGAAAATAAGTCTTATATCCGTTTATCTCCCCAGTAGAGTCACCAATTTTGTTGGCTACTTGGATGGGCATAATCAATCTGTGTAATATAAGTTTGACAATATGAAATAGCCAGATATTCTCAAAAAATTTTGTTATGTTTGCTTCCCTAGAAGAGTCGACAATTTTGTTTGAGCTTTTTCTTGCAGATTTCAACTATTTGACAACTGAATGTCCTTTGCTCCTTATTCCCATTCCAAATCTAACAAGTAAAATATATAACTAACAAGGACCAAATCCTCCTACACTTCAAACCTTAAGCTCAGGTGGGTGTACCTAAAGGATTCTCTTCTTTAAGGAATCAACAACAATTTACTTGCATTTATCAAATATAAAAAATAAACATCCATGTTCTTCAAGCATGAACTAATATATTTTTATCATTTATAGATTGATGATAATAACTACCTCTCAAGAGTAGACCAATGGCTAATTCTAGGGAAAAGAGTCAAATGAACATACATTCATAGAAACTTCTAAATCAAACACACCCAGAACCCAAATGAAATGCCTTACAAATCATTCTTCTCATTCTCACATTTAAAACTTCAAATTATCATATAAACCATGAATCCTCTGAAAATACCCCTAAGAATTACCCTTCCCTTGAAATAAACTTAGGAACAATTTCATAATTTACCTTGTAAACAATATATTAAAAATGCCTTACAAATTCAACACATGAGAACTCAAAATCAATACAAGAA
The DNA here is from genome assembly GCA_027943335.1 of Chamaecyparis obtusa. Taxonomy (NCBI): domain Eukaryota; kingdom Viridiplantae; phylum Streptophyta; class Pinopsida; order Cupressales; family Cupressaceae; genus Chamaecyparis; species Chamaecyparis obtusa. Next base: position 186,949 of record BSBK01013092.1, read on the forward strand.
GACATCATAAAAAGGGATTCCATTGTATTCTCATTAAAATTTCTCTGTATCAATATATTCAAAATGATAAAATTCATAGAAATGAGACCTTAAAACATAGAAACCCTCTATTGCAGCTATAAATTCACCATCCTTGTACAATACAAAAGCCTTTCTATTTATAACATTCACTAGACATCTTGGAATCCTCTGAGAAAACAAGATGCAACAAGCTTTGGATGGCTAGGAAAGACAAAAATATTTACATTGATTTCATATGGTGGAGAATAACACATGAGTAGCATATTTGTAATAATTCTGATTCTTTGAATAGTTACCACCTTTGTCTGCATATATTCAAGGTAACTTCTAAAATTTGTTATGAGAATAATAACTACCTTTGTGGCTAACATACATTGTTCTTCTAAGATAGTTACCCTCCTTTTGCTCACTAATCAGGTGTCAAGTGTCACTTCAATCTTTCTCCATTGCCTCCAGGTCCATTTTTGCATGCTTTTTCTTCATGGGCTTTGTGCTTTTGTCCCATTATGCAACTTCCTCCTTAGATGGCCACTCAAAACTCCTTATACTTTGTAATTGTTTTACCTGCCTGTCCCATCTGGAGTCAATTATGGATTTTGTATCTATGAAAAACTTTATATAATCTATCTCTACTTTGATCATTTCATCTAGGACACCATTGAACTTGTCCATATTTAGGGTATTATCCTCATTAAGGAAGGATTCCTACTCAATCAACAAAGTATCCAAATCACTTTTCCATTCCTCAATACCCTTTAATTCATTGTTCTCACTATGTATGAGAAGAAAATATTTGTTGAAGCCAGGGCCAAACATATACAACTTTGATTTTATTTTCCCTTGAATAAGGATAGAGACACACCAATTTTTTCAATCATCTACCCAACCTGACTAATTGATTTAAGAATATATGACCTGTGAGGCTGTAGCACTTCCAAATTTTCAAACAAGGGGCCCTTGCATGACCATATGCTGAACAAGGGGTCCAGAGTTGCAATTGAATATTTTACATTATTTTTAATCTTTTGCATCACATCGTATGATTCATGAATAACACTGAACTTTCCCTTTATCACCTCAATCTTGTGTTGTACAATATTCACCAAGACAAGGAGAGAAATATCATTTTTATCTTTGTCAATCCTTTGCACTAACTCAACTTGATACTCTGTAACAGGTGGAACAACAACTTCAATTACTTGAGAAAGAGGGGGAACAACCTTGGATTCTTCCTCTAGTTTGACCTTCAAGTCCTCTAGTTCATCCTCTAATGCCTTTATTTTCATCGGGCTCTTCTCCCTATTTTTGGCCAACATGATTATCTCATCAAATAACCTTCCATACCTACTTGATAACTAGGTTGTCTTTGCCTCATTTAGATGGGAAAAATATGTAACAAACTTAGAGACTTATAAGTCTATTGTGTTCTACACAGTCCATATTATCTTATCCTCATCCATCTTATCTACAACACTTACTAGGGAGGGATTTTATGTCCTTGGAGCTAAGGACAGCATGGAAATAGTTTAGGACTTTGGATCATAACCACAACCTTTGATCATCTCCCCTATCTGGGTCTTGGAAGACAAAAGGTTGCCTCCTTATTTGATCAATAATAAAACCTTAGGGTAGATCACATACTAGAACAAGTAACATTCCATTGAAATTTACCAACTATCTAGCCTCTTCTACTTTAATGCTCTCTAAGCTAGGATCATAGGCTGCAAGGGCTTGTAGATCCTCACTTCCTAGGTCAGTGCCATCAACTATTTTTAATTGAGTTCCAATTTCTTTCGATTTCCTCCAAATGAGAAAATTCTTGAATTCATCCTTCTTGATGAAATCCTCATCATTTAGGATCTTCTCTTGGTATAACTCCCTCTCATCTTTGCACATTTGGAGGGGCAACTCAATTTATTCATGGGTCTCCTTTTTCTTACCTTCTCTGATATTCTTCCTCAATTTTTGAAGGTAGGGCCTATTGCTAGGAACTAATGCTCCCACACTGTCAAATTTTTTCTCAGACCCTTTCTTCCTTGATGATTATCCTACATCTATTCTCTACCTCTTTTTTGGATGCTCACTAGTCACCTTGGCATCAGGGATATATGGTTCTTGCTTAAAACTAGGTGGCTCGGTCATTTAGGGAGGGCTACCTTATTTTTGGGACTCCTCACTATCTTCTTCATACTCAAAGGATGAGTACTCCTTTGATAAACCTTATTTTTCCTCTAATTAGGCCTCAAGATGATTGTACAAAGTGTCATATGTGTTGATCATTCTATTGATCCTAAACATATAAGGGAGGCTAGGAAGTATCCTCCAAAGGTAATCCCTACATTCTTCATCTGATCTTCCAAGTTCATCAAGTTGTAGAACTTCCCAATTCTCCGCTCAATCTCCTATTCATCTAGTATATTTCTAATGACATCCTCAACATCTATTCCTTCATGCTCATGAATGGTGCTAATACTAGGAATCAATAATTTCTTTACAATATTGATAAAGTCTTTAGGGTCCACATACCTATATTCTGCAGTACTCATTTTGAATTGGTTTAACCATTTGTTGATCTCAAGTAGAGCCCTCTTCCCAATAACAAAGTCATTGACTTTAAACTTCCTAGGTGTGAATGTCCCTTTTCTGTGGGGATCCAGATGCTCCTTATCTATCCATACTAGTTTCCAAATGAATTCCACGATGGACACTCTTGGGGTAACAAATTTTGGTAATAAATGTGGGGGCTGAGGGAATCCATATACCCTAATCAAAGTGAAAGTCTGACCCAAAAATAAGTCACCCCAATTATGATCATGAGGCTAATTGTCTAAATATTTACAAGACCTTAAAAGCCTTAACACCATGGTGGATAATTTGGTAATATTAATCCCAATAAAATTAAGAATTGGATTGACAATCCAATTCTGGAAACCACAGAACTCATGCTCATTTGCAGTGTAATTCCAAACCCTGATCCACAATTGCACAAGATTTGGTTAGCCATTCACCATTGTACTGGGTCTCAGTATTTGTACATCAAATCTATTAACATTTTAGAACAAAATCAGATGCATCAACAAATAATAATTCATTAAATAGGTTTGCAAGTTCTCCTTTATGCTCATTATGCCTTCATGCATTCTGTCAATCACATACTGAATGTAGTCATAATTAGTATTGACACGGGAGTTCTAAATATCAAGAATAATCATGAGGAGGTTAGCAGGTATTCTCTCAGCATCTCTATCAATTCCTAACACTCTGCACAATCCATATGCCAAATATCTCATGTATAAATGCAAATTTTTAATTTCATAAGGTGCATTCATATGGCTAGGTAGAGGGGCTACATACTTCCCTATTTTAGGCATGAAATTTGGGATCAAGGTTTTGACCAAATTGATCTTCTTCCTATACTTTTCTTTATCCTTACCCAAATCAATCTCAGTAGAGGAAGAGGAGTAAGTGACAAAGGCCTTCATGAATGAACCTCTATCTAGGGACACCAAGGTGGACTAATCACTCTTTCTTATAGTTTTTGATACTGGGTCATACTTCCTAGACAACTCAACTAGAAAATAAATATCCAAAAACACATCTAGGACAATTAATTTTCCCAAACCTAGCTTCCAAGCATTAAAAATAGGGATTTTCTTAACTCTGTTTCTATAAAATTAATTGGATAAATGATACCCTAAATAAGAAGGAGTTATTAGATCTCTACAAGTTGATGTGTAGTCAAAGAAAGCCTCGTCACTAACCTTTTTTTTTTAGTTGACCCAGGAAGCAACGTGATAAATTCCTTTGAGAAATTGGTCTTTTCCTTTTTCTCTTCCCCTGAATCCTTGATCTCTTTACTGGATGAAACCCTACTGGACTCTGGTTAACTCATTTTGTTTCTTGATTCTTATCCTTTTCTCTAAAATATGCTATTCTCAATTTCTCTTTTCAAACTGCTCTATCTCTTATCAAAGCTCACTAAAAATCTAAAAATCTGCTAAGTACCAAGATATCAATGTTGTGTCTTTATAACATTCAACAATGAATGCAACTATCTTGTCGAGATCACAAAAAATCTTTCCCCAATCACCTTAGCATTCACTTTGTATGTATTCAATTTCAAATTTTAGCTAGTCGTGTCATGTGAGGTTGACAAGTACATTTAATTCTTGAAAAGAAGGTGAAAAAGGCCATAATTATATCCTTTTTTTCTTTAAAACCATCGAAACTGTCAAAAAACCTTGGCTATACACTAATTAGTCACTACTCATTCACTTTTTCCTAATCATTAGGGTACTTTAACATGTCAGGATCTCCTACTCTTTTTTATCACCATGAGACCCTAAACATTCTTCCTTTTGGAGATCACGTGATAACTAGCTTCCTCATAATCTCAGAAAGTTTAACCTAACAATGGTTTGATCATGAGATTCATCGACTAAGACATACCTCTCAATCTCTAAACACTTGACTTGACTAGGGTTCTATCATGAGATTGAGTGACTGCGACATTCTCATAGTCTCTGAGTGTTTCACTTAACTCATGTTTTATCTAGAGACTCATCAACTAAATCATTCTTGCAATCGCCAGACATTAGCTCTAACCATGGTTTTATTGTGAGATTCAAAGATAACACATATGTCTCAATATCCAGATGCTTTACTTAACTTTGATTTTATCTTGAGATTTGGTGATAGCTTTTGATCCTCCTCTTCATCCATGGTTGCCTCTTAATCTCATAGTTTTTCATAAATTGACCATGATATTACAAGACTTGTAGATAACCTTTACTTGTTATACTTCTTAACCTTTATCCCAATCTCTAGATGTTAAACCACTAACTACCACCATCATGAGATCTAGAGATAACTGCAAATCATTATTTCTTAGCCTTGTCACTTGGTTTATAAATGCAAAGACACTTGACCACTAGCATCAAGAGATTAGGAGATAACTACATCTGCCAAGTTGCTAAATAATTTGATCCAACTACTAAATATTTGGAGACTTGGATATAATTTCTCACTTTCTAGTCCTTAACCCTTTCACTTAATCTCCAAATGTTTCTTGACTTATTTGTTATATTACAAGATCAGGAAATCATTGTCTTCATCGGGTCATTGAAAGAAAAGAACTAACCACTAGATATCTGGAGACTTCAAGATAACAGGAACATAAAAACCATGTGCCAAATAAGGGGACTTAAGTGGCAAGAAAAGGTAACGAGGAAACATAAGAACTAGGGAATTACAAGGAAAACTTAAAGGAAAAAACCCTACCAAAGACAAACAAGACCTAGGGCTTAGGGTTTTAGACACTTTCAAGGCATAATTTCCTTAAGATAAAGACATTTCTAGAAAATTATTGTAGGAACAATGAAACAAGGATGTAGAGGCACAAATTAATGTGACCAAGAACAAAACTTTGACATCTCTCAGAAAACCTAAAATTATACCCAACAGATCCTTGAAGTCTCAAAATTTCCAAGTCTCCTATTCACCCTCTCAACATTTTGGCATCTAAATAATAGAGAAATCTCTAGTTCTTTGAAGTTATCCAAAACCCTCCCCTTTTGGACTTTCAGCCTTTCAAACCCTAATCATCCCATATTACACCACACCTCCAAAACCCTGAGAATCTGAAACTCCATGACACCAAAGAAAATGATGATCTCTTTCGCATGTTCGGCCTTTTGGCCTCTGAAAAATTGAAGTAAAACCAATCTCTAAAACATTGAAAGCTTTTAAAAATGTACCAGGACCTCTTTTCCCTTTTAGCTTGATAGAGGCTGATGTTTTCTTTAGTGTTCTCACCTCTAAAACCTTGAAAATTAAGTTCAAGTCTTCTACTGTGGTTTACAGCTTCTAGGTTTGTTTATCTAAAATCATTCTTTCTTGACTCTTAATGGTTTTCAATAAGGTTTTACTGATTAGTTTATTTTTATTTTGCAGAATTCCAAAAAAGATTTCTTCACCAATTATGAAGTTCTTGTTTAAAGGGTACCATGCTCCATCAAAGGTCGATAATCTATACAATGAAATAACAGATACCGAATTTGGGAATGTAGACTGGAATGAATTTCTAACAAGGTGCACCAAGATGGAGGCTAGATCTAACAACTACACTTCCTTGGTGTACTTGAGCCTAGTTAATGCAATAGCACATCCAGTGTCTATTATGTCTTCTAATCTGATCATTACTCTGGCACAACACTATGTACCTGATGAGAGGCTGGTAAAGAATAAAATGGGTAAAGTGGTCCTCGACCTTAGGCCAAACAATGTTGAATATTTTTTTAACCTCCTCAAAGGATTTGATAGATCTTACGCTTTCTCCATATATAAGGGCTGGCAGTTTTTTAACAAGGACACTCAATTGCCTTATGAAATAGTTAACAAAGAATACTTGGCATAACCTCTTCCAAAGAACAAGATCAAAAGAATAGATATGAGAAGATGGTACTTGAAGGATGACATCCAAGCCACAATCACCATGATAAGAATACTATATAGCCTTCCCAAATCTATCCAACTTGAGCCTTGTATGATTTTGTTAATAGAAAAGATTAAAGGAAGAAGGGCTAGGTTTAATTGGGCCACTATCCTCAGTGAAAACCTAGACAAATAGATAACTATAGTAAAAAATGATCCTCATTTATATATGACCTCATACATCATATACCTACTAGCTGCTAGGGAATTCTATCTAGGATTACTAAAAGTAGAGTGATGGGTCAGCCTAATGTTAGGCCTTTTACTGTATATCTATAGCTCATGAGGAATAGACACTTGGGGGAAGATAGTGCAGAATATAGGGTTGTCAATGATTCCTTTGTCTTTGCAATCATCCTCTCTATTCAGGGTGATTATGCAAAAAGACTTTCAAAAGAGGGTGCTACTAAAGTAAAGGCCTTGGGTGCCTATTATATTTAGTTCAGGACTTTCACATATATTAGAGTGGTAGGAATCACTCTAACTCCAAAATATCTTCCAAGATATCCATCAGATCAAATAATCCTTTTGTAGATGGCTAGGAAATCCTTGGATGCCTATGAGCATATCAAGCATAAGAAGAAGCACTTTTGGGACTTGCCCATCTCCATAGGTCCACATTCTCTTCAAGATATGAAGGTGTAAAAATATTTAGTTTTTGAATGGGATGATTGCCCCTTACAATATTTCAACTTGATCAAGACAAGATTTGACCTCATAGGCACATACAACCCCATTATGGGGAAATACTATATTCATGAGCCACATTTTGAGGATCACTAGATGAATTGTACAAATGACTATGATGTTAGGATCTAAGACTATTTTTAGATGACTTTAGAACTGGCATAAGATGCTCTACTCATCCGCATCCCACCCAAAGTATGGGAGGCATATTATGAAGATATTTTGGATCCATTGTATAATAAAGACAAGGTATACACAAGAGCCATATTAAATATTGAAGTTGATAAGGAGGAAAATGATAACATTGACTTCAAGGAAAGGCATGTGTTCAAAACTACTAAAGCCTAGATTAACTGACAATTCTAGATGGAATGACCCTCAAAAATCCTGAGATAGTTTATAGGCATGGTCGACCAACAATTTATGGTTCTAATCCAAGGGAAAAGAAATCCAAAACCAAGATGATGGGGATTATTTCTCCACCTATTGATCCATCCTATGATGTCTAAGGAAAAACATATGCTCCACAAAGGCTCCCAACATTAAAGGTTACAGGGCCTATAGAAACCAAGGTAGAAAAGGGGAAAGTGTATAAAAAGAATGGGTCATCCACACCCCCTCAGTTAGAGACTATACAAGAAGAACATGAGGAAGATGAGGAGGAGGATGAGGTACCCCTGGCTCAAAAAACTTGATCAGGGACAATCACACAGAAAAGGATATTTTAAGAGGAGGATCCTCTAGTAGATATTGATGCAGGAATGTAAGAGCAAGGAATAGATCCACGAGAGTCCCTTGGAGCTGATGAATTTTATGTTTCTAATTTTTAGGGCATTGTAATTTTTAAAGAACAAATGTTAGAACAACTAGATCTAGATATAAAAACCAATTTTTAAGAACATTTTTCATTCTCTTTGTCTCCTCCTCCATCTCATTTTACTACCCCCACATTCAAGAAAATAGTTGAAGAGTTAGCCAATGATAAGGAGCATGAGCTTCTTGTGCCTTAGAAAAAGGATTTATACCAAGAAGGGCCTTCACTTGAAGTTCCCAAGTAAAAAAAAAGTTAATTTGATCTGGTTCAAGCCCCAACTCCTCCACCTTTAGTGTAATCTCTAGCTCCTCCACCATCTTTTCCATTTCCAACTCCTCCACCTCTTGTACAACCTCCCATACCTACTCCTCTACTAATAAATCAAGCACCTATTCCTCCACCTCCTACACCTACTCCACCACCAACCTTTCCTACTCCTCCACCTTTGCATCTCATTCCTTCTTCTGATCTGACTGATGAGGAAGTGAAAGAACAACCAAAGGAAGAAGAAAAGGAATGGAGCACTCTTCCTTGTGAGGATATGGTAGAAGAAAAATTAGGGGAAGAAGGAGAAGAGGAAGTGGGATGGGAATAAAATTGAGAAGAAAGGGAAGCCATGGAGAGAGAATAAGATTCTGAAGAGGGTTCTCAAGAACAAAGGGGAAAGACTTCAATTTTGGTTACTCCATGCGAACCAATAACAGTGTTCACCAAACCCACCTCATTCACCAAAGAAATAAAACCAAGGATGAGGTTGTACTTTGATGAAGAAGAGACTAATATGGATACCTTGGGTTAAAACTTCCATCAAGGATAATCTAGTGCCTGAGAAAGAATGTTGTCTTATGTTACTCAATATCATAGGGGATGATGGAATGCACAAGTGGTCATACCAACAATTGATACTATTATTGAAAAGATAACCCCTGAGGATTATACTTTTGAGGAGGTTGATTTAGGTGAGCCTACCAAGGAAGGGAGAAAGACATTGGCTACACTTGGTTTAAATCATGCTTTGGGTTTCATGGACAAGGATGAAGAAAAAATCATCAAAGTTTTGACAGAACAAAATGAAGCCCTTAAAAGATTCATTCTTAAAACAATGGGTCTCATTGACCTAAATAATTTGGAACCCTCATTAAAGGTTGTCCTAGAGAAGAGAGTTTCCCTGGAATTACCAGCAGATGTTCCATATTATTTTATTCAAGCCTCCTCAGATTGGAAAAAACATTTTGAAGAGTTTGGAAAGGCTACCATTCGATAAATTATGAGAGTTTTCAGTAGTATTCTTTGGGAGCTTACCAAGTTGGTAGATATGGTAGGTAATGAGGGAGGATTGGATGTACAAATTAGAAAATGGAACAAGGTTCTTGGGGACCTTAAAATAATAAGGAATTGGTGCTTCCAAGTTTTGATGAAGATATATGAGGGATCTGAGCTGGATAATTTTGAAACATGGATAAAAGATAGCTCAAGCTTTGAAGAATTATCAGAAATGCCAGAATAAAATAAATAGGAAGGAAGAGGAGATAATGGCTTGGGTCGAAGAACTTTAGAAGTTATTTGATGGAATTGACCTTGATCTATTGATGATGAAAATGAACACCTAATGTATCCAATAAAGATCATTGTGGAACAATTTATAGGAATTTTGGTCAGTATCAAGACAAAAGAGGATCTCCAGCAGCACTTTTACGAAAAGGAGGATATGCATAAAATGTTGGATCAAGAGGAAGAAATTAAGTCTTTCTCTATAGATTTGGTCACCTTAATGGAAAAGTAGTAACAATGCCTTGATAATATACAAATGGAGGACTTCAAAGAAGTACAGGAAATAGTAGAAAAGTTATGGAAAGCTCACCCATAAATCCTCCCAGATGATTAAGTGCTTAGTTTTGGACTTAGTCAATTTTTGCAATGAAGAAACTTTTTGATACTTAACCATTTTTCAAGTCAGGACTTTTGGCCTTTTAGACACCGAAAGTCCTAAATTTGGAGGAGTTATAAGGTTTTGACTTAGTCAATTTCGCAGATGTCTTTTTTTTGAGTTAGGGTCAAGGTTTGAAGTTTTTTGGGTCATTTTGTCAAAGAGTTTATGTCTTGAAAAGCTGACTTTGAGTTAGACTAACCATTTTTTTGGGATCATATTTTCTAGCCTTGGGGATATAAATTAGTTGGATTCATGAAGAGGAGCCATGATGAATATTTTAAGGAAGAACTCAAAGTTTTGAAGAAGACTCTGGTTTGACAAATGATGGAACTCCAAGATTAATCTCTTGTTTTCTGAGCATATTTGGCCTTGATTTCTCATGAAATTTTAATGCACATGGATTAGATATGTGCTAGGTGGTTTAGAACTTCCTTAGGAGTAGTTTTCTTCTAGTAAGTTTTTGATTAAATTTTATTTTTAGTTTTATGCATAGTTGAAACCCTAGCTACAAGTTTCTTATCTTCCAAAATGGGTGAGGTTCTATAAATTGTATGAGAACAATGTAATTATGGTTGGTTATTTTTGTAATATAGTTATATACAATTGGTGCTTCAATCATGGTGTTAAAATTTCTTCTATCTTTTAGAAATCCTTGAACGTGTGTTTTCTCATTCATTTATTTCAAAGAACCAATTGAGTGTATGGTGATTTTAATCTTCAAATCTATTAATCTGGTGTTTATCATTGATGCATTAGCTTGTTGTAATGGATTATTGGGAAGATCTGTCTTTGATGCCTTCAAGATAAATTTCTCTGATGTGTGCATACATTCACAGTAGCTTCATGATTTGATAAATTTGACAAATCTTACATCTGCATTTATTTCCTTTGATGATTGCATTTGCAAAACTAGGGTTGTGAGTAATTCTAATCTATGTTTTGTGGGTTTTCTCTATCTTTGTGATAATTTAATTCACAAGTTTATGCAATGATGGTTCATGTCCATTAGGTTTACTTTTTGTAATTTTATTTCAATTTATATTACCTTACTCTTTCCCATGCTTAAGATAATCGGTCTCAGTGGGTTAAATTAAGATTTATATGTTAAGAAATCACTTTTTCATTTAAAATTTTGAAAATACACCAAAAAATATTGTTTTTTAAAGATTTTTTTATAGCCTCTCCAAAATTGTACCAGAAAAGACATCCTTGTAAACAGTTTCACATTTATCTTCAATTGAGCTATCTAGACAGTTGAGAGACAGCCTAAAAGGAATCTTGGGACTAATTTTATCATTCTTACAAGAGGGTAATTTGTAATCCAAATTTCTAGTCGTTGTCTCATGTAAAAATGACACTCAACAAATCCAAAATCAATGAGCTCATCAAGGAACATACACAAGTTAACATAAATCATCAAATCAACCCAAAGATCATGACATTCAAACTTTTTAATCAAACCATATCAACCAAAACCCCCAAACTTCAAGAATATAGAAATTTGACCAGGATCATAAGTGATACATCTAATTGGAAACATCAAATTTGACCAATAAAAAAAAGATTTAAAAAAACAAGGATGAATAAAGATCAAACAATGGATAAAATTCTTATCAAATATGGATTCACAAACAAAGGCAAATATATTTGAATGTTGTTCTTGATTTTTGGAATCGTGTCTTTTTATCAAATCAATAATGCCTTTGAATAGATAAGAAATGATGGAGACCTAATATTTTCTTGATTTCTTCTTGTAAGGTTTATTCATAGAAGTATGAATTTTTCTCTAACAAAATGATCATCAAACAATCATCTAGGACATTTTCATATGAAAGGGATAAATATCTGTTTGTTTATGCAAAAGGATACCTTGGCCATTTAGATTGTGCATATCTTAATGTCAAAATCCACTTACAAAATTAAATCTAATGAAAGTTCTAATCAAACCACCATGGTTGAAAATATAACCAGTGAGGGTTATACCAATTTCATGATCCAAAAAGCTCAATGATGAAAATAGAAAAGTAAACAAAATTGATGAAAAGTGACAACTTAGTTGCATGTGCATTCATTTTAGATTAACCTTGAATTATAGTTGTTATGGGATTTCTCAAAAGGGGGTTGAAATTTAACCAAGGTCACATCATCAAATTTCTTCTATAAGATGGAATTTGTTGGATTTTAACCAAAAAAAAAAATTTCATTTAGTTTCATTTAGGTTCATTTTCATTTAGTTGTATTAAGTTCAAATCACTAATAATTACATCACATTACATTAGATTCACCTAGGTTCAAAGAAAGATAAATTAGTTGCATTTTCATCAAAATCATTAACATATTAGTATCATTGCATCATATTAAATTAATATAAATAGAATCATATAAGAATTCTTCATCTAAGAAATGAATCCATGTAAAACATCTAGTTCAATTAAGTACATAATTATATGCATCCATATGTAAGAATATAAAGAAAATGCATTCATACATATGCACATAAAAGAAAAAAAAATCCATATAGATAGAATCATGTTGAGATGCATCCATATATAGATCATCAAAAGTATAAAATCTCAACATATAATGACATAAAAAAGGAGAATCATAAGGCATCAAAAATATGAGTGTCTATCAAAATTCCATCAAAATTCTATCAAGAGTCTATCAAAGGTATGATATCAAAATATACATCATCAAATGTCAAGAAGTGTGCATCATCAAAGTTCTAATCAGGTATATCTAAAATCAAAGGTACATAATCAAAAGTCTAGCAATATACATCATCAAAGTCAAGAGTCATGATATATCAATATACCTGTCACATATGATGAATAGGGGAAACCTAACTCTATCCATATACCTCATCCACCATCCTTTCCTCTACCAAAAAACTTGTTTTGCATCAAATGCATATCAATCAGTCAACATAAATTAATTCAATCATCTAGCATCAATCATTATCCTATAATCTACTTATTCATCTTGGAGCACATCAAATTTCCTTACTCTAGATCTTGAGGATGGAAAATCAACATCAACCTATCAACCTATCAAATTGATATCAATGCCACATAAACTAATTGATAATGATTGAAATTTAATAAATTGATTCAAAACATCATCAATATTCAAATTTTAGTTTCATATTGGAAAACAAATTAAAATTGGAATTGTCACACAAAATTCTAAAAAACCTTAAAATTTTGAGAAAACCATCAATATCATCCAGAGAAATTATTTTGATTCATTTCCCAAGGGGGGGATACAACTATTAGAGAAAAAAATCATCATTGGGGCATCAAAATCATTTGAAATGGAAATCAAGGATTCACATCAACATGTTTTTTAGGATTAGGGTATGCCGAGAGTGGGGGTGAATCAGTGTAGCAATATTCTTTATTAATTCAAACTAAAACCATACCTTAATTCCAAAAGTGAAAGTAAGTAAACAAAACACAACACATAATAATTGTTGGAAAGTGATGTTTGGAGAGTGATATGAATCACTTTAGGGTTGTCATTTATGGAAACACATCTGATATGAGGATGACATGAAGTTAAGTATAGCTTTAGAGATACAATCTTGAAAATGACTAAGTATGGAAACAGATTTATAGAGTACAACAGTAGTATTTTGAACATCAAAGACAGTATATGATAGTTGATGACTTGCAAGCTTAGAAGAAGATATTTTGGGATGTGTATTACCTTCAGTTAAGGTCTCTTGGTTTTTGGTATTTCTGTCAGTAAGTTATAGTGATATGAAGACATGCGAAGATAGAGGAACATTAAAATAGGGCATATGAATAGTCGTGATGATTAAGGGAATATAAGATGGAATGGTAATGTGCTAAGTTATAATTGTAGATTACCAACACTTTGGTAATATAATATCACCAACTTATTATTTACTCTTCTCATTATTAATTATTCTATTTTGTATTTTATTTGGGAGCCAACTGAATGATAGAATACATATTTATATGAAGAACTTTTTGTAAAGCTAAGTGATGATTATGTGAGACAGTGATAGTGAGATAGTTTGATGGCAGATGTGAGATGAAAGGTTGACATATGTTATTTAGAACTATAACTAGAATTATCAAAGAATAGAAAATGCTTTTTTTTGTTCATTCTTGAGAATACTTTGCAACCAAAGTATTGACTGTAAGAGTTGTAAGCTTAGTATACCTTTAATAGGCTTTTGTACACCTTTAACAAGGTTGATATTCCTCTAACAAGGAAATGTACTATTTAATACTCATCTCCTAATAGGGCTAGGTCTCCTAACAAGGATATTATACTTTAGTGCATATTTGTGGGTACCATCCCCACTAAGGTTTTCCCTTGGCTAGGGTTTCCTTGAAAATAAATAATAGTGCTATGAGTTATGTATTATTTTCTTATGTTCTTTTCATTTCTTCAATCATATGGTTTATTAAGATTTGGTTTAAGTTTATAATAAAGTGTTGTAATATTGATTCACCATCCCTCTCTATATTACTCAATCCTAACAATTGGTATCAGAGCTTTTGGCCCTTGGAGAGAAAGTCTAACAACTTAAGGGAGGTCATAATGGATTCAAAAAATTTGTAAGAAAACTTTGAAGAAACACTTGATGACCTAGACAAAGAAAAGGCTAAGAATGGCAAACTGAAATTCAAATTGAGAATAGTAGAAGGTTTTATCAAGAAAGTAAAGGAACAACTTGAACTTTCAAGAAATTAAAGACAAGACCTTATGGAAAAGATCAAGGAGGATTTAGACATTGACACATCAGACCAGTTAAAGAAGCTTGAACAAGAAAAAGAACAAATTAATCTTATGATGATTAAAGAGATCCAACATGAAAAGAATGCAAGATGCAAAGTTGAAGAGACTCTAAAATAAGTGAACATGCAGATAGGACAAATGTAGATTGAACTTGATCACTACAAGGAAAAATTCCTAGAATTAGAGAAATACAATTAGATCATTAAATGAGAACTCATTCAAGCTAAGTTACACATTGAGAAATTACATATGAGAAGTGATAAGATTGATGAACAAAGAGAGAGAGAGAGAGAGACCTAAAGGATATATGACTGGAATTGGATACAATGAAGGAGAATGTTCTAAGACTCATGAAAAATCACATGAAGTGAATACTGAAGAAAGACCTACTTTTGTAGAACCAGGAGATCAGATCAAACCCTTCAGATGTAGATGTCATGGATGGAACAAACTCAGACACATGAAAAGAGATTGTAAAGGTAAAGGCCCTTTCAAACCCTTTACTGGTTATTGTTATAATTGTTATGCATATGGACAAAAGAAAGAAGAATGCAGGAAACCTGATCAGTCAAGAAAAGGGAAAGATTACATTAGAGAAGAATCAACAGCTAAAATCACATACTTTAAATGCAATAACCTTGGGCATATTGAAAGGTTTTCTAAATTGTGGATTAATAAAGACAGAAGACTTCCTACATGTTACAAATGAAACAACTTAGTACATATAGAAAAGTTTTGCAGGTATAATGGAATGTAAAAAAGAAGAGGACCACCTCCTATGGTTATAAAGAAAAATATTGGTGACAGTGGTGAAAGTCTTGGTGAGTACATGGATGAATTCAAGAATCATTTTAGGAAACCAACAGATGAAGATGATGGTAAGATATGGAAGGTAAAAGAATTCAATAAGACATTGGTTCAAGGAGAGACATTAGATGCTACTATGTCTTCTCCTAATGTTAACATTGCTACATCAACCTAGAAGGTCAAGCATGGCCTTAGGGGGAGAATTAGATGAAGACAACAGATTATATCCATCCCTTGATTCTGAGGAGTGAGCTCATGTGAGCTTATTTATGGTGTATACAGACACTATGGATTCTGTATTTGTGATCTCAACGTTTGAAGATTCATATCCTATTAGTGTGAGACTTGTGATTGACTGGACAGTATGCAAAGTTGAGATAATTGAGTTAAGTGCATTTACTCACTTGGCAATGAATCAAAGACTTCAAAGCAACTTACTTCTTCACCATTTGATGAGTAGGGACCAATGAGAGAAAATTTTAGAGCATATCTTACCACCAAGTAGCTACATTGTGTGATCGATCAAAGAGGAAGTTCTGAATTCAACATGTTTAAGGTATTTAGATCGTTATCTCAAATAGAAAGCTATGGATGCACCTGTGATATATGATGTTGTGGATAGACCTAGATACAAGTTTAAGAAATGCCCCTTTAAGTCTTATGAGGATGATCCTGAAGGAGATTTTTTGTAAACACCATACGATGTCTTGCACGTAGAAGAAATTAGGGCATACATTCATTGCAAGTATGAGATAATAGGTGATGCAGAAATATTCAAATAAATAGATGAGATGATTGAACAAGATGGAAAAATGAAGGATTAATTCAAACAACTAGATGACCTAACCATCATGAAGTTAACCCACATGAATGAATTTAGTGAAGTAGAATGGTTCAATATTATACTCAGCATAGTTCATGACCAGTTCATTTGGATAGGAGAGATACCTATAAGTGTTTGTAGTCAGTTGATTCATGTCATTACTAGGTTAGATAACACTGGAGTTATTCCTGTAGAAGAAAAGAACATCAAGAAGCAAGTTGAAACCCTAACACATTCAAAATGGGACAAGTGAGCTATGACAATTAATGATATATTCCAACGGGATGTAAGGCTAGTTGCAATGCTTCTAGGATACAAACTCTATTAGAGAAGTAGGCCTAATTTAGTCTCAGCAAGAGTCATTATGATGGCCTATAGGATGGTGAAAGAAAACACCAAATACAATCTATTCAAGATTTTGGCACAACAGTTTTTGGAAAATGTAAAGATAATCAAGAAGGATAAATCTAAGGCTTTTAGATTTGGCTCACTTCTAGTTCATATTTATATACATATTGAGCATAATTTTCCAAGAATACACCCTAGAGCATGGAAGGATGGCATACTCACTGGTATTCAAATATCAAAGAGCTATCAAAGATAAAATAGTACATGGGTAGATGGTGAACTATTTTCCATGATAAAAATTCTACAAAGACAAATGAAAGAAAGATATAGAATCCCTGAAGAGTTGGTTGAGAAATAAAAGGATACAATATGTTTCATGGTTGAAACTGATTGTGTATGTTTTGAAGTAGTTGAACCAAAAAATAAATGGTGCGAACCCATGGGATATGAAGTCAGTTCTAAAGTTCTTATTATGAAAATAGAATATGTCTTGGCATCTGAAGTTGACACATCTGAAGAGAGATGGGGGACATATGAAGAAAAATAAAAAAAAGTCAGAGAAGAGAATGATAGAGGCATGAGAAAAAGAAAGATAGAGAAAATGGTTGGTGATATGGCAGCAAAGGCCAAGATGACAAAGGAAGAACTAAAAGAAGTAAGGAATAAGATGACTGAAGGTACTTATGGATCAAAAAGCATGAGAATTGAAGCCCCTCCATCATCTGAAGAAAAGAACATAATAAGTCTTGCTTCCAATATAATTAATCTATCTATCACTCTAGAAAAGATAGCACAAGAAGAGACACCTATGGACACACCTATAAGATCCACTAGATCAACCAAACCAAATAGCCCTAAGAAACAAAAGTTTGAAGTGGAAGCAAAGAGAAAAGAGTATAATAAAATTGAGAAGAAAGAAGAGAAGTCAGAACAAAAGAAAATAGAGGACCGCTGGAAACCAAACATAGAAATATTGCAAAAGAGGATTATAAGAGATGGTAATCTAAAAACATTGAGCATATACTATGAGAGGTATGACTCTAACAAGAAGGAAGTAATAGAAGATATAGTGATTGAACATTTACTTGTTTACAAAAAGAATCTATTGGATATTGAGGGTGGTATACCTAAATACTTGTATGGAAAATTAGAAATCAGAAAATAACTTGCACAAATAGAAGATGCAGCAATAAGGAATAAAGCTATTGAGGACATGTTGCATGTAGTTTCTATATACGAGAGAGAAAAGATAATTAAGGAACTCAAACCCTTATTGAGAAAAAAAGCTAGACTTGTGAAGATCATGGGTAGAAAGTATGATGAGGTTATTGAAGATACTCAGATGGCATTATATCAGATACTTATGAGAAACATGCTTGAGAAAACTTCACCTCCTAAGACTACCAAGCCCACACCTATAGAAGTTGGACAAAGCTCTAAGTTGGCTGAAATTAATGTGGAAAGAAGCGAAGTAAACTCTGACAAGAAACTAGATTTCTTTATTTCTAGTATGCATGTAACTCTTGACACTACACTTGATGAGAGTGATCCATTTCAAGGAAACATGGATAGTGTAGTGACAAAAGAGTGATAAAAATAGAAAGAGGAAGGACAGAAAGAGGAAGAACATAAAGAAGAAACCAAAGAGAGAGAAGAGATAGGCACAGGTAAAGGAGAAGAGGAAAGAGTTGAAGTCAAGAAATAACTTGATACTTCCACCACTTTGTTAGTGCTTAAAATTAAGATGATGAATACAAATCAAAAATTCTGATACCTAACTCATATGGACCCAATAGACACATCCAACAACATTAAACACTAAGGTGCTAAGGATTTAAATCCTTCTTCACTTTGAGCTTCAAGCTCAGACAGGTGTACCTATTAGATTCTATTCTTTAAAGAATCACAAAAATTATCTGTATCCTTGATATAGACATAAACATATAATTATTTCAACATAAACTTAAGATAAATTGTTATTTGATTATGTTCATGGTGAGAAATTTAAATTGAGCAAAGACCAGTGCTAAATCCTAGGGAAAATAATCAAAGAACATACATCCACAAAAAACCCTCAAATCTAATATACCCAAAACCCAGATGAGATACCTTACAAATCACCCTCTTATTCACACATAAAGTCATCAAATTCTTGTATAAACCATGAATTCTCAAAGATCTCCCTTAAGACTTATTCTTCCCTTGAAAGAAATTTAAGATTAACCCCACTATTCACCTTGTAAATGATGTGTTAAAAATGCCTTACAAATTTAACACATGAAAAACTCAAGACTCATACATGAAGACAACAAAATATGCAAAGGATTTTCAATACATTTTCATTGATACTTCCCTTTATAAGTACATTCAAAGACAAAAATTCTTAGAACCGAAACATAGATGCAAAAACTTTCCTTGCTAAATCTCACCACCTTTTACAAAAATAAAAATTTCTATATATATCACTAGCCATCTTGGAATTCTTAGGAAAAGGATGCATCAAGCTTCAGATGGCTAGGATAGTGATAGGTACAAAGACAAAATAGACACTACATCATTGACAAGAAAGGGAAGAAAAGCCATAAATTTGTTTCAAATCATTGTGAATCCTCACAGGTGGCATCTTTGTCTGCAGATATTTGAAGGTAACTGTTGAAAGTTGTTACATGAATAATGACCGCATACTGGCTAACTTACATTATTCTCTTTTTGAAAATTACCTTCCCTATACTCAAGGATCAGGTGCCATGTGTGACTCAATCATCTTTCATTGTCTCTAAATCAATGGCTTGTTAGCTTCTTCATCTTTCAAACTATGTAACTGCTTCATCTACCTATCCTACCTGGAGTCTGTTACGGCCTTAACATCATTAACCAACCCGGTGCAATCATTTTCTATGTGGAGCACAATTCAAATTTCTTTCCCACTGTCAAAACCCCCAAAAACTATTTAAAACCCTTAATAAATTTAAAAGAAACCAACCACAATGGTTAACTAACAAATTTAAATCATGGTTGTTGATCCTTATCTTTCTTGACACATCGTGTGGCTCTCAAAAATTGGTAGAATAGTCAACCGGGCTTTGAAAATAACTAACCATGTCACCCAACACAACAACCAATCAGAAACAGGCATAACTTTATTACCTATCACCAAGGACCCACCATTTTATTGGCCTTTCATTAGACAAGATCATAAAGTTGTCACAATCCCACAATCATTATCAACTGAGCACCTTTCCTTTGTGATAACATGACACCATCAGATCAAATTTAAAATTTTTGGCTCTTTATCATTTTAACCATGGAAAGTCTTTAACCACTCTTCTTCTAGAGATCACACGACTGAAGGCCTCCTTGGGGTTGCCGAAAGTTTATCTTAACTATGGTTTGATTATGAGATTGAGCAACCAAGGAAAATATCTCAATCATTGAATACTTAACTTGATTGGGGTTATATCTAGAGAACAAGCAACTAATACAAGTCTCACAATCTCACAACCTTTTCCTTAACCTTGGTTTTATTATGAGATTTAGTGACTGGATACATCTCCCGGTCACTAGGTGTTTACTTTAACTCATGTTTTATTGGGAGACTCAGCGAAAGCCCTTGATCTTGTCTTCTATCAATGATTGTTGCACCTTTCCACTAACTTTTTTACTTAGCTCAACCTTTATCTTGAAATTCAGTGGAAGTTGTCGATCTTCATCTTCATCTACAGTTCCTTATTACTTTACAACCCATGGACCAAGGTCGCACCACTGCCAGGTGTCAAAAGGTCATGATCCCATGATCACTAACCCTCTTGCAAGTTCTTATCAAGAGACTACACCTACCATCTGATCTTTCTACAGATGGAAGTCAGATTTTTCACTGCATACCAACTAAATCTACCTGACATACTGGTCCCACTTGCGTGTCAGGTTTTGCACTTCTTATCAACTAGGCCCAAAATACTTAACACTTTGTCAGATTTTTCTTTTCTTACATCTTCCTTCACTGAATCTCAGAATCATTTCAGCTTTAACCACAACCTTAAGAGATTTGGAGAAATAACTATCGCATCTGATCATTGAATGCCAAGACTTAACTGCCAAAAGTCACAAGACTTGGAGAAAGCCTTGTTGACAAATCACTAGATTAAAACAACTAACTTCCTTCTATTTGGAGAATAAGAGATAACCACCAGATAGTTAAGATATTAACCTCATCATCTAATCTTTGGATAAATTAAGACTTAACACATTCATTGCAATATTAAGAGACTCAAAGAGAAAGACAATAGCCACATGCATAAAGAGGGCTTAAGTGCCCAAAAAAAGGTAACTTCAAAACATAAAATCTAGGGCATGACTAAGAACTCTTCAAGAACAAAACCCTACCAAAGGAAAACAAGACCTAGGGTAAAGAAATGTGGACATTTTGTTGGCACATGACTAAGTCAAGACTCAAACCCCTTAGAAAATTTTGCAGACACATGAAGTAAAGGAGACACAAACACAACCCAAATGTCAAAATGGCACTTCTCAAAAAACCTTGAAAATATCCCAACATAGTCTATTGTTGGCAAGTATGGACAAGCTTGTGAGCACAAATGTAGAGAACATGGATGAGGATGAGCTGATGAGATTATCCTTCATGGCATTCACTAAGGCAAAAGAAAGATCTAAACAAAAAGGGGACAAAAAGGTTAAGGTAATTGCTAGAGAAGTTGATACGCTAAATAAAATACTCCCTATACTTATTTTTTTTCAAAGAAAATATGATGCATAAAACCTTAATATGGCACTAGATAACTTTGACAAACACTATGAATCCCTAGTGAAGATCGCAGAAGAGAAGGAAGAGAAAAGATATCTAGAGAAAAAGTTGAAGGAAGTATGCTAGTCTATTTCATGGGACTTGGGTAGTCTGAGATAAACTACATCTAAGGCCAAAAATTGTGTTGCACATGGAATAAATTAATACAACTACTATATAAACCCTATCAGACACATTCAAAAAATTGAATATATAATAGCCAAGGACAAGACTACTTTAGACAACATGATGGATAGTTGTGAGTCCTCCTCACAAACTATATTAGAGATAGACAAGAAGGCATCAAATATTCTTGACAAAATGAATGTATTGGATATAGAGAAAGGGAGAGTAATGACAAGATTTGGTTTTTTGAACAGTCTAATCACTGCTAAGCTATCAATTCTTGAAGCACATCTTATTGAAATGGAGAAGATTTGGGAATCAATGACCAACTCTATACCCACGCAATTAAAAGAAGTTGAGACTTCATCTTATGCATTGAATGGACTGATACATGTCATTGAATTGTTGATCAAATCATGGAATGATGAAGTGAAGACCTTGGAAGACTCCTTCCAATATATTCTAAAACTGGTGAGCAAGCACTAAGTTCTACACATTTCTTGTAAATTTTGAGATTTTGGGTACACCTTTGCCATTGATGTCAAATGGAGAGAAGAAAAGAATAAAAATGAAAAAATATATATATGTATAAGAGAAGAATAAAAATATATAAAATATATATATAAAATAAAAATAAAAATATATTAGGAGAGAAGAGAAGAAAGAGAAAAGAAGGAGAGTTAAGTGTTTTCTTGGGACACTTAGTTATTTTTTGCTAAGTGTTGTCATAAATGCCAAAGGGAGAGATTATTGGAAAGTGATGTTTGGAGAGTGATATGAAGCACTTGAGGTTTTTCATTTATGTCAACATATATGATATGATGAACGCATGAAGTTAAGTATAGCTTTAGAGATACAGTCTTGAAAATGACTAAGTATGGAAACAAATTTGCAAACTACAAAAGTAGTGTTTTGGACATCAAAGACAGTATATGATATTTGATGACTTGTGAGATTAGGAGAAGATATTTTGGGATGTGTATGACCTTCGGTTAAGGTCACTTGGTTTTTGGTATTTTTTTCAATAAGTTACAGTGATATGAAGACACAAGAACAGTGAAACAAGGCATATGAACAGTCGTGATGATTAAGGGAATATAAGATGGAATTGTAATGTGCTAAGTTAGATAAAGATTTTGGATTACTTACACTTTTGTAATATAAGATTACTGACTTAGTATTTACTCTTTTCATTATTAATTATTCTATTTTGTATTGTATTTGGGATTCGACTGAATGATAGAATACATATTTATATGAAGAAATTTTTGTAAAGAGAAGTGATGATTATGTGAGACAGTGATAGCGAGATAGTTTTATGGAAAATGTGAGATTGGAGGTTGACAAATTTTATTGAGAACTATAACTGGAACTATCAAAGCATAGCGGATGCTTGTTTTTGTTCATC
This sequence comes from Chamaecyparis obtusa, assembly GCA_027943335.1. Taxonomy (NCBI): domain Eukaryota; kingdom Viridiplantae; phylum Streptophyta; class Pinopsida; order Cupressales; family Cupressaceae; genus Chamaecyparis; species Chamaecyparis obtusa. The sequence goes on from BSBK01013092.1 coordinate 209,979, forward strand.
CTTGAGAACACTTTGTAACCAAAGTATTGATTGTAAGAGTTGTAAGCTCAGTATACCTTTAATAGAGTTTTGTACACCTTTAATAGGGTTGATATTCCTCTAACAAGGAAATGTACTATGTAATACTCATATCCTAATAGGGCTAGGTCTCCTAACAAGGATATCACACTTTAGTGCATATTTGTGGGTACCATCCCCACCGGGGTTATCCCTTGGCCAGGGTTTCCTTGAAAACAAATAATGGTGTTATGAGCTATGTATTAATTGCTTATGTTCTTTTCATTTCTGCAATCATATGGTTTATTAAGATTTGGTTTAATTTTATAATAAAGTGTTTTAATACTGATTCACCCCCCCTCTCAGTATTACTCAATCCTAACAATAATAACTTCACAAAACCATCATTATTTTTTCAAAAAACTTGGTTAAGGGAAAAAACCTCGATGGGGATGATACCCACAAATAACTCACTACTACAATAATAAGTTCTCGATTAAGAGGTTAAGTACAATAGGTGAGAGTTCACTTGCATTCAAGCTTACATCCTAGAGTTCACTTCTTAAATATAAAACTCAATTACATCAAGGGTCATTTCCAATTACATAATCAAAAGATGGACTTTTAGTCCTATACTGAACTGATGGGTAGCATCAATTAAGCCAATATAGTTCCAATGATGTTCTAAAAATAGATCTTCAAATTTGATAATCTCTTCTTATCACAACAGAATTTTTCTAAATTTTCATAGCATTCTCATTCATTCACACTCCTTTGCAAACACATCTGCATTTCATATATGAGATCATAACTCAAAACATAACTCTGTTAGATTTCCAAGGAAACATGTTGACCGAGGCTCTTGTATCTCATTCCAAAATTTTCTAACCAAAATATAAACTCTCCATAGTTATATCAATCATAAACAATACTCAAAATGTTTCCTCTAACCGAAAAACAAGTCTAGCCGATAATGTATTTCATCTTTGTTCTGCTCCTAAAAAATACAGTGAATTCTGATACTCATAAATTAATATCTCCTGAATTCTGCAACTTAAAAACTTGCGATCATAGGTTTAGAACCTTCTAACTATTTAGATATTATATTCAGAATCACATATCATAATGCTAATTCAGTTGTATGTACCAATGTAATTACCAAACCTGTATAGTACTCTATTGTTTGTACTTAGTTGAAATTGAATTATTTCAACTTTGTATCAATAAGAAAAATTACAATAACAAAACTAAGAGGTATGTGTGTAGTTACCATCAATGACAACATATCATACATATAAAAGTGCTCCCTTTCCAACAATCTCTCCCTTTGGCATTGATGGAAACTCTTAGTTAAAAATGACTAAGTGTCTAGTCAACATGTCAATACTCCAAAATAATACTCCACCTTTTTACCTTTATCTTTCCTATACAACTCTTATACATTTTTCACTCTATTTCTCCCCCTTTGAAATTAATGGAAAAGTTAGGGCACAAAAAAGGTCAAAATTCCCTACCAAATTCCTATATACGCCTTATACTGAGCCTTCGTACTTATAAATACCTGAAGATATATGAGAATATTGTTTTGAGAGCTACCAAATCATTGTCCCATGATTTCTTCAAGCTTTCAAAAATTTGGATCTGTCCACATATAGCATACCCTACATTCTATGCTTCGAAAAGGCTTGTAGGGTTCAATAGATCATATTCTTGTTTTTCTTCCTTCAGTTCCCTTTAAAGAACATCTAACTTAGGAACGATTGATGAGGAATTTTGACCTTTTCATGCCTACGTATTAATCTCCTTTTCTCATCTTCCAAGGACCTTATCTAATCATTCATTTTGACTAATTCTACCATATACTCTGATGCAAATCCTTTTGATGAATCAAAAGCCTTTTCCTTAACCAATAGTGTTTCTCTTATTTCTTTCAAAAAAATTTCTATACCCGATACATGAGAAAAGGAATCTATTTTCATCCTATATATCCTGCTTCCTTCTTTAATAGCATCCTTTATATATTTTACTCTAGTATCCAAGGAAATTTTATCTTGCAAAATTATTGAACAAAGATAACTAAATCTCTTATCATCAAAATATTTCTATACCTTTTTTATTACTACTTGCTCAACTAACTAAAAATGAATGTCAAAATCATCAAGTAATCTCTCGAACTAACCTATTGTGGAATCTTCTTTCTTATTTTGATAGTTGGGTAATAAATTCTCAAGAATACATATAGATCTGTCCATTAGTCTTGTACCTTTCTCACTTATATATAAGGCTCTTTTCTTAGCCTTCTTTGTAGTCAAAATTGATAACCTCATTAACTAATTCTCATCACATCCATCCAAATCTATCATTCCTTTAAATTCTATCTTAGAAGATGTAATTAGTATAGAAACTATTTCCAATAATGACTCATTCTTACTGATCAAAGTAGCCATAGGTGCATTAGTTTGAGACTGATCTCTTTTAATTTATGTTGCCTTTTTATCCGAAGTGGTCTAATATACCTACTCTTCATGCATAGGGAATTGAGGAATGTCCATCAAAACATTATCAATAGGTGGATTAGTTACATCAACCTTATCGGTTGTCTCCTTCTCTAATTCTTCAATTCTAGTCTCCCCTTCCATTTTTAGGCTCAATCTCTGCATGAGAATCTAGAATTATAGGGACTCCTTAAATGTATACATTCATTTCCTTAACTATGGATTAGAAAATTTCATCCTTGATGTATAGCTTGTCCTCCCTCCTTTTATTTCTAGGCTCCTTCTTATTAGGCACATCTGCATGAGTCTTTACGATCATTTTTCTTAAGATATCCTTTGTTTCTACTATTATGTCTTTTGATTTTCTAGCCATTAACATATTTACTCTCTTCTTTGTGGATAACTTCTTCTTCAATTGCTCAATAATTTCATCAAGGTCATAGGCCTCAATCATAGGAAAAATCTTTATAATTGTACCTTCTCTAATCTTATTATCCTCATCTAGATAAATAAGTCTCTTCTCCTCAATAATTTTATACAATTCATCAGGTATCTAATCCTTAATCTCAACGAATTCTTACTAAACTTGTTCATAAATCTGATCATAGCCTAAACTATTTCATCCTTATCCTTATCATCAAACATTCCATAATATCTAATGAACCTTTTCAAAATTCCAAACTTATCAATATCATTAATGACTCTCTTTAGAACACTGTCATCCTTACCAATAGTGGTAGGCTTATGCATTACCACTTTTTTGTTTTAGAACCTTTGGTTCTAACCTTCTTCTTTGAATGGTCTAAATCGGTGGATGAATCTTCATGATCATTATTCTTTTTCTTTAGTAGACCGGAGATTTTGGCCTTCGGTCGCTTCCTTGTCTACTCATATTTGTCGTATTTTCCCTTAGAAACCTTTGGTGGAGTCTTGACAGTACTCCTAATGGCATGGTGGGATGAAGGTCTAGTGGTAAGTGGTAATACTTCCTCCTCTACACTCACCAATGATGGTTAAATCTTCTTATTTGTTTCTCTAAGCTTCTCCATATGCTCTTTTGAGATGCCTTCCTTTTCACTAATCTTCTCAACCATCTTCTTTATTTTCCTTTTGGAGGTTTCTTTATTTAGCTCTTTCCTAATCTTCTAATTGTAATACCCCAAAATTGGCAACTAATAAATTCAATCAATTTTGGTGCATTTTTATCAATTTTACGTCTCCAAAGTCCTAGTTTCCTAGGCAATTTTCTCTCTCCTACTTGACTTAATTTGACTTGATGTCAATTGCAAAAACCCTAAATTTCATTAATTAAATATCAAAATTAATTCCTAAAGTCCTTGACTTTAATTAGCTAAATTACCCCTATGATAATTTAATTTAATCCTAAAGTCTTAAGTGCTTAGAATTAAATTAAATCCACCCCATTTGGCTAATTACCCATAAAAGGAATTAATAAATATTTAGTTAATTGAATGGACACCTCTTTATTTGAATTTAACAATTTGAATTACTTGAAAGGTCACCTCCTACATGTGGCAAATTCCATTCTTTTAATTAAATAAATCATGCCTTTTTGTCTCAATTGGGAATGAAGAGTCAAGAGTTTCAAATCAAGAAACTCTTCATTCCTCTTCTAGATTTTCTATTTAATGAACCTATTTTCTTCATTCAAAAAAGGAGGAATTTTTTAGAGCATCTCTACTATAGTCAATTTTAGTTTCCATTATTGCACTATTTTCAAAGCTTTATTGCATAGTTAGTCTAATATCTCATTTTAGTTTAATCTTGCATCTCATATTAGATTAATTTGCTTATTTGTTCTTAGTATAATATCACCTTTATTTCAAGTTCTCTAAAAATAAAAATCTGCATTTCATATCTCTTTCAAAGAATTTTTAGATTAATTGCACTCATCTTAGTCTAATTTTAGTTTTGCATATCATTATAGTTCTGAAAATCCTCCATTGTGGGATTGGTCTATGATTGTTGGCTCTCGTTATAAGATTAATTAAACACCCCATCCACATAGGAGGCAACAGGTCAATTCAATCAATGTTGTGAGATGGACAATTCATGTTCATACTCGCCATCCCATGATTGAGCAATGACTATGTTGCGTTTGTGCCTGATTTAGAGGTCCACATTCAGACACACACATTTTGGTGCCCACCGTGTGGCAAAAAATCTGATTTCTTGCCTCATTCTCTTTTTTTTTTTGATAAAAATTCATGCTCTATCGTGCGTCCATACTACCTGTGTACGGATCCTCGTGCAAGAATCTAGAGCGTCCTGTGCAAGATTTTGCTCTTTGTAGAACTTCCTCACGTGAGAGTGTGTGGCCTTGTGTGGCAGCCTATGTTTCCTCATGTGCCATGGTGTTCTTCCTCGCATGAGATTCTAGGACAGTGACCTAAATTTTCCTGCTTTCTATCTTTCTATTTCAGATTTCTAACAGTTTTCTATTTGTTTTTGCTTAGTATTTTCTGTCATTTTCACAGCATAATATTTTTCTGCAGAACGTTTGACCAAGAACTAAAACATGCTAATGGTTTGATTGTAGGCCGATAGTCGAAGATTGCTAAAAATGTTGTGTTTGTTTCCTGCTTTTACTCACATAGTCTAAATAGGGCTCCATTAAAATTTCTTGAGGATTTTGATAGTGAGTAGGGACTTTGGCTCTTCATTACATGGAGATGATGACCATGAATGAACTTGAAATCCTAATGATCTTACTAGTATCACAAATTCTTGGGGAAGCGGAGAAAGGTAGTGAATCTTTACGCTTCTACTTACCAAGGGATTATGCTCTTCTCTCTCGGAGAGAACCAGAAACCCAAAAGTTTGTAGTTGTAGTGGAGTGAAGCTAACTCGATGATGAATCTTATTGATGTGTTTGGGTGAGGAAATGGGATAGAGAAGTATGTTCTTCTCCCTTTGGGAGAACCAAAAAATTTGACCCCTGAATCTAAACCAAGTCCAGTATCACCTTTAGAGGGCCTACCAGTATTGAACCTCCGGGAATGACCCAAGTGAATACACACCTATCACTAATGATTCCACCTCACTCTAATAAAGAATTTTTTGTTGAGTCTAAAGACTCCAAAACCATGTTAGCTTCCTTCTCAAGACTTTGACTATCATCTTGAGAAGGCTCCATCTATTGTACTGAGTGGTGCCACTCCTAGCCCTGCTTGCGGGGGTGTATGACTTTTGGGTGTTGGTGTGGCTGCAAGGCCTCAACCCTGTATCAGGGGAACCAAAGGTTAGCATGAATGTAAGCCTACTAAGAACTTGTCATAGCTAGTGGCCTACCCGATTCACCTCCAAAAGGAGTCATAATCTTTGCGCAGGGAGGGGGAAGAATCTCTCCCATAGGTTCCCATCATAGGCATACACCTAGATGTTTGGAGGTGGTTGCGACATTGGCCCTTGCTACAAGGGTAACCTTTGAATGTATACTATTGAGTCCTTGGAAACACCAAAAACATGGGTGCCCTCTAGGGGGTGACACGGCTGTGTGAGGTACACCTATGCATTCAAGCAATGGGGCAAACGTTTTGGCTTCTCACCATTTTTTTGTAGGACTAAGCTATGTGTTTTTTATTGAGTCTTAAACATTGTCCAATCATTATCAAACAAAGACTCCTCTAATGCTATCAAGTTGCTTTGTCCTTGATAGGTCTGTTAACGACTGCTTCTTGTTCCACAACTGCTTGATTTGAACCTTTGTGCCTTTAAATGAATGCTTGAAATCCTAAAATGAGATTGTTGATTAAACTGCTCTTCAAACTTGTCAGGAAACTAGATTTTCTGTCAAACATTAGTTTAGATTGTACTTCAACATTCAAATTTTATCTTGAAAACTATGCCTGATTATTAGATTTTGTACCTTTCTTGCATGAGGTTTCACACTTCAGAGCACTTTCTCACGTGAGACCTTGTTTTCTCGCGTGAAGACTAGTGTTCTCTCGCGTGGCCTGGTACTTTCTTGCGCAAGACTGTAGCATAGTTTTCAAAAATAGAGACCTATTTTCTATTGACCATTTGACTTTTTATCTTATCTTCTTTTTGTCTGAGGTCTATTTTTCTTCTTTCCTATCGTTCGTTATCAGAAACTAGTTGTTTTGAGTTAGGAATTGATCGATCTTCTCTTTGACTCATGTCATCTCTTGTTGGTTTACCTTATCTCTTTTTATGCCTTTTGTATCTCATGTTGTGATAGTCTTATCTCGGCTGTTCTAGCCACCTCTTTTGATGATTCGCATTAGATCCATTTTGCATCTTGGTTGTTCTAACCTTCTTTATCTCCTTTGCGTCATTTTTCTTAGAGACCAAGTCTAGATTTGTCTTGAATCCTCTCTCATTTCATCTTTGTCTATGACTGTCACGACTAGAAGTGGCAAGACTTATACTATTTAGAATCTTGATCAAGGTAGAAGTGAACCTCCTAATCAAGAGATAGATCCTCCTAAATCCGTTGCAAAATCTAAACTTTGTGAGACATCCTCATTTTCCTCATTAAGCACTTTGAAAAGTAGTCCATCTCAACCATCACCTCTGATGTTTCAAGAGTGCTTCAACCCATTGTTTAAAGCTCAACCTATTTTTTCATTTCAAGACCAAGATAACTCGTACTTCCAAGGAGAATCATTATTCCACAACTTTGGAAGATCTCTTAAACAAACTAGTCCTATTATTGTGCCAATTAATCCTACTGAGAATAGTCCTATCATTGAACCTAGTGGTACTGTTGAAGATATTTTTCCACCAGAATTTGTTAAATCTTTTGATCTTATTCATTCACCAAAGGTTACCTTTGATGTACCTTGTCAATCTCATTCACATCACTTTGTCAAGTCTCCAAATACTATGCAAGTCTACGACGCAATGGCAGATTCGTTTGATTTCCAACCAGGCAAGTATTGTCAAAACTCTGATCAATCTCAAAACAATCAATATCAGGGTCAATCTTCTAATGAACCATGTCATGCTCCACCTCGGAATGAGAAACCTCATGGTCAATCTCAATATAACTGAAATCTATTCCACAATGATGATCAATCTCGAAGAAAACCTCAAAGTGGTCAACAACCCGCCTACTTCTATCATCCTCCTCCATTTGATCAAAACCAAGATGATCAACAACAAGATCAGGCTCAGAGTATTTATGAGATCCTTGGGACTGAACCTAAAGTGATAACTCAACAAGATATAGATGTTGCCAAAGCTAATAAAGGTCTCATTAGGATGATGGAGATCCTTCTTTTAGAGGAGAAAGAAAAGTACTTCCTTGAGCTAGCTAAACAAGGGGCCAAGTTACCCCGAGACTATCATGTTGAAACACTTGTCGCTAAGGAAGAAGAAACTGAGACCGCAATGTTGCAAAAAATGGTTTGAGAAATGCAAGATCAGATTAGTCAACTTGCGAGGAATAGAGGTCAACCCCCTCAACAATTTACAATGGAAAGTATTTGTCCTTTTCCTTTTGACAGAAGCATTCATATGCCACCTTTTCCTAGAGGTGTAGAACTCCCCAAATATGACAAATACTTGGGTACAACCGATCCCCAAGATCACTTAAGGGAGTTTGGTGCATTGTTTATGGAATTTATGCATGATCAGACATATCTTATGCATCTGTTTCCTCAAAGTTTGGGTGGACCTTCTATGGAATGGTTCTCTAGATTGCCTATTGGTATTAAAACTTTTGATGAAATGGAAAATCTTTTTCTCCAACACTACTCGCATAACATTCAACATTCGGTCAACATCTGGGATCTTACAACTTAAAATAGTGACAAGGAGAACCTTTCCTAACCTTTCTCCAAAGGTGGAGACAGTTATGGATGAAGTGTCCTCATAAATTACCAGAGTCTGAGAGACTCGACATTTTCTTGGACAATCTTGTCCCCAATTTTGGATACCAAGTGCAATTGCAAGGTCCTCTTACTTTTGATAGCATGATCAGACAGGCAGTGTGAATAGAGGCCTTCATGATCAAGAAGGGAGAGCTAACTTTGAATAAGGACAATAAATAAGGATTCTCCACAAACAAGGATAAAGGAAAGATTGTCAATAAGAACCGAGATGTGGTAAATGATGGAGTGGTGGATAATGTTATTGCGAAGCCTTCAAAGCCTATTTTTAATCTTACTTCCAGTATACAAGTAGCTAAGGCTGCCGAAAAGACCACAATTAATAATTAGCAACCTTCAAAGTTTTCTAAGAACAAAACTTGGTCCAAATGACCCAAGCGTGATTTCACTCCTTTGGGAGAACCTCTTGATGTGGTCTACAAGACTCTTATACAAAATCAGGTTCTTACTCCTTTGGAAAAGTGTACTTATGACCCACAACCATGACCTTACTGGTGGAATGATAATGATTATTGTGACTATCATCAAAATATTGGTCATAAAACTTCTACTTGTCTCCAACTGAGACATAAAGTGCAAGATCTCATTGATAATGGTGACATCATTATGGAGAATCATAATAAGAATTCAGATCACCAAGCTTTCAAGGATCCTTTTCCTCCTCATGAGAAGGGAGAGTCTTCAAACACTAAGAATACCAATGCTAAAGTCAATTACACATACACTAATAATGACAATGTCATTGGTATGATCGAACATGACGAGATGGAATATTGTGATATGATCACTTCTAAGGGGAGTGATGACACTCCAAAATCTAAGACACCTTTTGTTTTGCATAGTTCTACATCTTGTTCGTCCGAATCTGAACAATCCTAAGGGTGTGCTAATGTTGTCACTCAATCGCAACGAAGAGTTGTGTTGAAAGGTCCTAATGCTTCTACATCCACTTCTAAGAAAACAATGGATAAGAGACCTGATATTCCAACATCTGCTCCAAGGCAAAGCACAGATAAGACTGCTATTGGCCCTACCAACAAGAATATGAAAATTGTTCCTACAACTAGCTTGGCTAGTTATAGTATTTTAGACCAACTTCAGTGAACTAACGCTTAGATTACCATTTTTGAGTTGTTGAAGATCTCGCCTTCTCACAAGTAGATTTTGGATAAGGCTCTTCCTGAAGCTAATGTTCCCAAGGATCTTGATCTCAACCAATTCCAATCTATGGTGGGTCATTTCACTTTGCCTCATTATCTATCCTTTTCTAAAGAAGATGACCACTCTTTAAGTCACCTGCATAATGCTCCCCTACACATAGAGGTCATGATAGGTCCTAAGCGTGTCTGCCATGTGCTCATAGATAATGGTGTTGGCCTTAATATCTATTCTGCTAAACTGCTCACTCAACTAGGATATGATGAGAACTGCATAGATCCTCACAAAAAGATTACCATAAAAGCTTATGATGAGGAAGAATGCAAGTCCCAAGGCTTAGTCATGCTACCTATCCATGTAGGTCCTATTGAGAGAGATGTTACTTTCCAAGTTCTCCATATTCCTCTCGCTTAAAACATCTTGTTGGGTAGGCCTTGGATTCATGAGATGCAGGTTGTTCCATCCACATACCATCAATGCATCAAGTTCCCATTTCATGGGGTGGAAGTCACTGTACCTACAAATACCAACTTCTCTTGCAATACTCTTACACAAACTGTAGATAGTTTTGTTCCAAAAAATAGGGAATCCACTGAGTTCTATGAGGCTAAGCTAAAAGAGATGGAACAAACTTTGAGACTTGAGGATACAAGCATGGGAGAATACCGAATGGAGCATGTGCTATCTCTTGCTACTCTACCTTTGTCTCCACATTCTTATGGGAGACCTTTTGAAGACAACAAAGTTCCTAATGCTTCTCCTCAAACAATTTATGACAGCACCTTTGTGAGGGCCTCTATACCTTTAGAGGATGAGGATGAAGAAAGAGTTGTCAGAGCTTGGATCTACAAAGGAAAAGAAACAGCTGAAATAATCACTCCAAATTTAGAGCAAGAACCATATAGTGAAGCTTTCAAGATCAGGAAGTGCTTCAATTATAAGGGGAGTGGTCCCATAGGAAAAAATGATAATGGCTTTCTAAAACCTATTGAAGCTATAGGCCGCCGCACAAAAGATACTAGTGGCTTAGGCTTTAAGAAGACTCCCTTTCATTTGGGGACCAAGAAATTTGTGTCAGCTCCTGAGCCTGATTCTAAGCCTGAACCTGAACCTAAACAAGAAATTGAAGATACCACTCCATAAGTGAATTCAAAGAACAGCTCTGATGAGGATACATTTCCATATCCTATCCCTCCAGATCTTGCGACACTCCTTGTTGAACCTGATGAGCCTATCATACCTGTTCATATGGTAGAGTCTGATACTGATACTTGTTCTAAAGCTTATTTTGATAAAACCTCTTCAGTGCATCAAGTTACATATGAGGAATGGAAAGCAGCACTAAATGATGATCCCAATTTTATAGGTGAATGATATAGGCCACCATATTTTCAAAAGTACTATGAACAAGAACAACTTCAACAAGCTATCAATGCCACAAGGGATAATAATGAGACTGATGATGCTAATGAAATTCCTACATCAAGTATGAACTCACATGAATATGAGTTCAACTCTTTATCTGATGCCACTTATGATGTAGACATATTTATTGTTCATGTGTATGAAAGACTCCTCAAAGTAGGTGAAGGGTCTAGCTCTAGGCCACACAAATTAGACACCACTAATGTTAACATGTCCTCTACCTCTGACATAAGGTCTTATAGGGATTCAAACATTCCTTTGGATGAGATCACTTTAGGCCTTGACTTTCTCATTAGTGCTTTTGAGGGTTATACCATGAACGCAGTTGAACCAGTCACTACTTCCCTTTCACTCAATCATCCCAACCTGATAAACTGGAACTCCCCTATTGAATCCAATGAAGTCCTATTGTTCCAAACTGATTATGATCTAGCCTCTTACCTCCACACAATTGAGCCTGTGATGTCCTCCACCAATGAGAGCGGTGTCAGCATGACAGAGGTGGATATCAAGTATCTCAGTCAAAAAATTAAAAGAAGAAAAAATAGATGCTCTGATGGTGAAAACCACTTTGTGGCAGTATCAGAGCCAAAAATAGTAAAAATAAATGATGTATCCACAGGTGAAAACCTCTCTGAGGCACCCAAGGATGAGATACTTGATGTTCTTCTGAGCCACTTCTAAGAGAGATCATCAGTATTGATTGAGCCAACATAGCCGGTCAATTTGGGTACAGAAACTACTCCACACATCATTCACCTAGCACAATCATTGTCTACTGAGGAAAAAGAAGAGTTCACAAGATTCTTTCAGAGCAAAAAAATAAATTTTGCATGGACCTACTCTAACATTCCTGGATTAGACCCCAATCTAATCATGCATCATTTGTCCATTGCACCAGGTATCAAACCTGTTAAACAGAAGCTACAAAAAATGCATCCTCATGTAGCACTTTTGGTCAAAGCAGAACTTGAAAAGCTTCTTAAGGCTAGCTTCATAAGAACTATTGATTATGTAGAATGGATTTCAAACATTGGTCTAGTCACTAAACATGACAAATCCATTTGGGTGTGTATAGATTTTAGAGATCTCAATAAGGCATGTCTGAAAGATGACTTCCCACTACCTAATATTGATATGATAGTTGACATGACAGTAGGGTATGAGATGTATTCTTTGATGGATGGATTTTTTGGCTATAATCAAATCAAAATTGCACCAGAAGATCAAGAAAAGACCACTTTTAGATGTTCTTGGGGCACCTTTTGCTGGAATGTCATGCCTTTTGGGCTTAAAAATGCTAGAGCAACATACCAGAGAGTTGTTACTACTATCTTCCACGATATGATGCATAAAACAATGGAGGATTATGTGGATGATACTTTAGCCAAAAGCATGCAGTGAAGAACTCACCTCATAGACTTGGGTCCTAGTCTTGACTGTATGGAACAATTCAGTATTAGGCTTAATCTGAAGAAATGTGCTTTTGGTGTTACTTCTGGAAAACTCTTGGGCTATATTATTTCAACTAAAGGCATAGAAGTTGATCCTAAAAAGGTACAAGCTATTATGGACATGCCTCCACCCAAGAATATCATTCAAATGAGAGGATTACAAGGAAGGCTACAATCTATCCAGCACTTTATTTCTCAATTGGCCGACAAGTCACAACCATTTACTAAAACTTTGCATAAGAATGTGACCTATGAATGGAATGAGTGTGACAAAAGATTTGCTCAAATAAAATAGTATCTTGCTAACCCCCCAATTTTGATGCCTCATATTCATGGGAAGCTGCTTATACTATACATATAAGCAACAAATACATCTTTGGGTGCTCTCCTAGCTCAAGAAGATCAGAACAAAAAAGAGAGAGCTATACACTATATCAGTAGAACATTGGTTGCCTATGAAATGAACTACTCCATCATTGAGAAGGCTTGTTTAGCAGTAGTATTTTCTTCTCAAAAATTGCAGCATTATATGCTAGCTCATACCACTAGGCTTATTGCAAAAATTGATCCATTGAAGTACTTGTTGAGCAAGGCTGCCCTCATGGGTAGATTAGCGAAATGGGTAATGATCCTTAGTGAATTTGACATTGAATATGTGGAAAGAAAAGCCATTAAGGGACAAGCAATTGCTGATCAGCTGGCAGAGGCTCCTTTGAAAGATCACCAACCTTTGAGTATTGAGTTTCTAGATGAATCCATCATGCTTCTCACACATCAATCTTGGAGCATGTTCTTTGATGGATCTTTCACTCAACAAGGGTCCAGTGCGGGCATTCTATTTGTTACACCTCAAAGATACTCATTGCCAAAGGCATATAAAATGTTGTTTCCTTGCACAAACAACATAGTTGAATATGAAGCTCTTATTAATGGAATGAAGATAGCCCTTGAATGGCATGTTGATGAGCTCAAAGTCTTTGGAGATTCTCAGTTAATTATCAATCAAGTCAATGATGTCTACCAAAAAAAAGATGACAAGCTAATACCTTACAAAAGAATGGTAGATGATCTCAAGCAATACTTTGCACATGTTTCTTTCTAGTAGGTTCCAAGGATAGACAATAAAGCAGTTGATGCTATGTCCACTCTAGCCTCAATGTTACAAATGCCAGAAAATGATTTTAGACATGAGTTCCTAGTGGAGACATTACACTACCCTACTTATGATAATCCTGAATCTAGGATGATCTATTCAGTCATTGGACATGATTCATCCTGCTACCACCATATCTTTTCCTATCTTCGTGACCAGATCATTCCTGATACCTATACTTGGAATGAGAAACATCATCTCATTTGTACTGATTCACGATATGTTCTCATAGAAAATGACTTGTATAGATGAGGTTTAGATGGTACTCTTCTTAGGTGCTTAGAACCTGATGAGTCCAAATGTGCATTGGCTGAGGTATATGAAGGTATTTGTGGGTCTCATTGTAGTGGTTTGATGTTAGCCCAGAAACTTATTAGAGCTGGATATTACTAGCCGGATATGGAAAAAGAAGATGTTTAATATGCCAAGACTTGCAAGCAATGCCAATTTCATGGAAACTTGACTCATGCTCATGCTCATGAACTTAGTCCCCTCATTAGTTTCTAGCCATTTCAGCAATGGGCCTTTGACTTGGTTGGTCAGATACATCCTTCATCTTCCAGGGGGCACAAGTTTATTATTACAGCTACTGATTACTTTACCAAGTGGGTTGAGGTAGTGCCTCTAGTTGTAGCTAATAGCAAGACTATTGCTATGTTCACACTGAACTATATCATTTGCAGATATTGCATACCCTCTTCTATTATCACTGACAATGGGGGACAATTCAAAAACAAGGACCTGATAGACTTGTGTACTAAATTTAGAATTATTTAGCATTGATCATCTATCTATTACCCTGATGCAGGAGCATCCTGGGTGTAAGAGCAATCTTGCATCACCCAAAAATATTTCTGTTTTTATTTTCAATAAGGGCTATTTTGTGTAGAGCTGCTATTTATGGAAAGTTACTATTTTTGGTAATTTTTGTATGTGCTCAAAATGATCTGATTTCTTTCTTGGAGGTTCATTTTGGTCATATAAGTCTGCCAGTAAAGTTTCATTGCCAGATCAAGTGTATATTGGAAGATATTGAAGATTTTCGGTATTGGCAGCAGGGTACATAAACTTTGAACTTAGTTTTGAAGGCTTTAGAGGCCCCGTATGAGGTCAAAAATTTGGGTGACAGACGCTTGCGCTAGTCAAGCCTATAGAGCACTTTGTAGTGTTTCTGAAATGGGGTTATAATAGCCGATCGGGTCAACTGGTGATGACTTATGGTCTTCGAAAGTTGGGCCACCTGAAATGGTGAAAAATAATTTTCTTCAAAATTTCTGTTCAGGTTTCAAGGTTATCTTGAGCTGACTATGATGTAATGAAATGTAAAATAAAATAATTCTAAGTTTGGTCAGCCTTATTGGCTAAAATTCTGGAACCTTCCCAGGTGGTGGAAAATTGCCTATATAAGGAAGGTTGTATTATTGTCTTAGGTAGTTTAGAATAGTTCTGGGTAGTAGATCTGGGCAATAATTTGAGGCTTTGTCCTACAGAATATTGTAAGGGAATGCCCATGTGGCTTTGCATATATTGTAATTCTGAAAGTTTGTAATTCCACATTTGTGGAGATAATAAGAAGCCAATTTTATATTCTTGCATATTGTTGTGGTTTCTCTGTTTCTGTTATGTGTTTGTGGTATTAAGGGGAGCACCCTTCATCATACCCTCAGGGTAATGGACAAGTAGAGGCTTCTAATAAGACAATTCTAAAAATCTTGCACTGAACAGTTCATAAATCTGGTAGAGATTGGCATCTCCAGATTAATCTGGCATTGTGGGCCTACAGGACAAGTATCCAAACACCAACGGGGCCCACTCCTTTCACCTTGGTTTATGGAGCAGAGGTGGTATTACCTATTGAGGTCAAGATTCTGACATTTTGAATCTCTCTGAGGGGCCTCATCACTGATGAAGATAACAGAATATCCCAGCTTCAAGAGCTTGAGTTACTTGATGAACATCGAAAGGTGGCGTTCGATCATCTCTGAGCATATCAAAAGAGAATGTCAAAAGCCTATAATAAGAAATTCAGACAAAGATAATTCCAAGTGGATGATCTCATCCTGAGAGAGAACCCCAAAAATTAGTAGCAACAAGCCCAGAAAGGGAAATTTGAACCAAACTGGCTTGGTTTATATGTCATTACTGCAGCATTTGGGTCTGGCGCTTATCGACTTTCCACCACTAAAGGAGAGCAACTCAAAGAGCCTATCAACACTCTTCATCTAAAAAATTTCTATAGTTGAGATATTCTCAGCATGCTCATGTACATACTTATTGGTCTTGAAAAAATCCTAAAAATGATATATTGCAAAAATCCTAAAAATTGCAAAATGTCCTAAAAAAATGATCATCTTAGTGAAAACCTGGTAAATAGGCACTTTGATGTATCTATTATCTTGGTGAAAACCTAGTAAACAAGTGCCTTGGTAATAATCAAAAAAATTGAAAATTGAAAAAAATACAAAAAATACAAAAAAAAATGAAATATTCAAACATACAAAAAAAAAAAAAAAAATTGAAAAAAGAAGAAAATGTGCCATTGATGAAAACCTGGTAAACAGGCATCATGGTAGCAAAAATAGAATCTCTACCAAGATGGTGAAAACCTGGCAAACAGGTGCCTCTTGTTCCTAAATTTACATCTCACCTCAGCATCGCTTGGCTTTTAGTTTCCTTCTTTAGTTTGCTTTCCTGCTTTCCTGCTTTAGTTGGTTTCATGCTTTGAGTTTGTTTCCTGCTTTAGTTTGCCAGCTCATGCTCTTGCTTTCAGTTGTCTGCAATATTTTCCTTGACTCTTCATGGATTGGAACTGGTTCACGCTTGGGGGCATCTTCCTGGTCTAGGGGGGCATTGTCCTATCACTTTCGAAAGTTTTGTTCATGCATCGGTCACCAGTGGTTCTCACTGCGTTTGCCTGTTGATGCCTAGCTACTTGTGAGGTTTTCTCTCCTTGAGGATCTCTTGTGTATCGGTCACTAGTGTTTCTCACTGTGTTCACCTACCATTACTTGGTTCGCACTTTGATATCTTCTTGAGACTTCATCTCTCGCGACAGTCACCAGTGGTTCTCACTACATCTGCCTGCTGTCGTTATCCCATCGAGACTTCGAATATTGTTTGCTTCCTATTCGAATTCAATCTACTTGAACACAAATGTAAACTGAAACTGAAAACTAATTTTGTGTTCCTCTGAAGCATGCTGAGCTTTTCCTTTTCTTGTTTGTTTGTTTTCTTTATCATTTCTCCTTGAGCGAATCTAAGACATCTTTCTTGACTGAGAAACACGAAGACTGGGGGCATGATCTTTTCTTTGCTTTCTGTTTGCTGGTTTAGTTCCAATGATCCAAAGAATCTATCTAAGAGGGGTGTCCATCTGTAAGAGCCTTCATCTCGTATTGGATGGCCATGCGTACCTCGACTCCTTTTATGTGGAAACTTTGGTGAGGTTGGTTCTTCTCCTTGTCTGTTTTGAGTAACTTCTTTTTGCTACAAGTAAAATGGCTAACGCTCGTCCTGCTAAGTGAACGTAAGGGTCACTACGAGCATTCTTTGGTAGAAGAAGGAACTCTCGCATGTCTAGTGTGTTTGTTCACAAGCAACATTCAGGTCATTCTAGCAATTGTGCTTTGATGCTTATGTTAACTTGCTAAATCAAAAGGAATAGGTGTTCAGGTCATTCTGGCTTCTTGTGCCTTAATGCTTACACCTCATTCTGACAAGTCTAAGACTTATGTCATATTAATATTCTTATAATTGCAATTTTAGTGAGGATTGTATGACATCTTGCGATCATCTCGTGCTTAAACGAACTCGATGATGATAAATACGGTGAGTCCAACAACCAAGTCCTAGGGCTTGCATCTTCATTATAGGCTTGCATTGAGACTATGTTTTGGTGCTCTCTTGTTTACTTTATCTTCATCAAAGGTCCTCATCTTTTGTCTTGGGTCCTTCTTGGCTACACAAGTGTCCAGTCCTAGCTCTTGATCTTTGGAACATACATCTTTTGATTAGTACTTGTCATATATTGCTACAATCCTGCATGAGATGATTAGTACCATATTCATTACATATCCATTGCATTTTCATTTCATTTACATCCATAAATTCATTTGCATATACATATACATGTGCATCCACTATAAGCATAACTCCAAATCATACATTACACATCTGCATACATTCTATTCATCTACCACTGCATTTCACACTGCATAATCATAAAATAAAACATGTGCATATTCATAAAAGGAAATAGGTGCATTTCATACATTTCTATCCATATATCTAAGCATGTAGGAAAACATCTCATAAACATCATACATCAAAGCAATATAAGTACGATGATGTCAAAACTCGATCTCGTGTGTATGTGTGTATATATATATATATATATATATATATATATATATATATATATATATATATATACATATATATATATATATATATATATATATATATATATATATATATATATACATATATATATATATATATATATATATATATACATATATATATATATATATAGATATATATATATATATATATATATATATATATATATATATATATATATATATATATATATATATATGTATATATATATATATCTCAATGTCATGGACAAAAAGAAGGTGCTACTTGAGCACAATATCAAAAATGAGCTGCAACAACAAGGAATACATCAAGATCCACTGCCACCTGGAGGAGGTGGTAGGAGTGGTCTCTGTGGTAACAACATAGGCTGCTATGAAGGTGCCTGCTGAGGAGGTGCCTGTGGTGCCTGCTGTGGTGGTGCCTATGGCAGTGCCTGTTGAGGAGGTGCTTGTGGTGCCTGATGTGGTGGTGCCTATAGAGGTACTGGTGGTGGTGCCTGTGGAGCTCATGCGTACTCAGCGAACGGCGGCACCTACTTTGATAAATCTAGTACATCCCTATAGTAAGCTACATAATAATAAGCTACCTGGGTAGCCTCATATCTCATCTCTAGCCTCACATGTGCCAACTCAGCCCATAGCTATCTAATCTCAGCATCCCTATTCACCACTCATGTCTCCTCCTTGATAACCCACGTGTGATAATCATCATGCTCCCACTGCACCTGCCTGACTCTCTCTCAACTCTTCCTGAGAGCCTCCTATAACTGTGGAGTACTCACCCTAGCTGGAATGTCAGGCATATCAATGTCATCACTCGATGGTGCATGCTGTGATGTATCATCCATACACTACCTAGTGGATCTCTGCTGAGCCCTACTACTCCCTGCTTCTGCATCTGATCTCTACCCTGCTTGGGGTCTCAATACTCTCTGTTGTTTTGGTGCCTGCTATGGTGGGGCCTATGGTGGTGCCTGCTATGGTGCCTGCTGGTTGTGTGCCTATTGTTGCTATGCCAGCTACTGCTGGGCTCCCGCACTAGCTAGGTCTATGAATCTAGGATGTGGGAGGGCTATCATCTGATCTCTGTATGCAAGTGTCACCCCTGCATTGGTGACACCCACCATGTAATCCCATCATGTAGCTGGTATGTGTGCCTCTATAGCACATCTCCCAGGATCCAACCTTGTGTGCCACCCCTTCTTCTCCTCATTAGAGAAGTGAGCGTAGGGGTAGTACTCCTGAGATATATCCTGATGTCTACCGAACTGGCATAGGACATGTGTGACATGGAACATCTCAATGGTATGGACACTCTACTCAATCAATGGATGTGAAACAAACATACGAGATAGCTCCTGACGAGCATCCTCCCATGGCTTTGTGGCCACCCAAGGTCTCCATACTAAAGTTGCCATGTCGTCCAGCTGTCCCCTCCACTGCTCTATCTTTCCCAGTAGGGGCTGAGTCATGACGCCTGAATATCTATACACATACGACTCCAAATATTGTCGTGTATTATGGAATACTAGCCTGCACATGGGGAGATGCTCCCAGGCCCAGATTTGTAAGATGAAGACTCTTGCTACCATGGTCCTCGCACTCTTGTAAACAATCTCAAGCATCTCGTGATACATATGGGCCAGCATACACTCACCCCATCTAAATCTCACTGCTGGTCTGGCCAACATCCTCTGCAACATGGTACCCCATCCGCACTCTAATCCATGCTACCCTCAATCTGGAACAAGGTAACAGCTCAGGAACATCACCAAAACAATAGGGAATGGGTGAGCACCACTGTATCTATGCATCAAGTCCTCCCATGAGATGGCTCAGCCCATCACTAGATCATCCTGGAAGATGGTCCTCAAGGCTACAATCCTCTGTTGTGGCTATGTATCATACTCTATGTGAGTGCCATGAATGGGAATCCTCATAATCCAGTATATGTCCTCTGAAGTCACCATCATCTCTCCCATGGAAAAATGGAACGTGTTCATCTCCGAATGGAAACACTCTACCAATGCAGTAAGAAGGCTATGATTTACCCAAATGTTGGGAAAATCACGTAAGTATCCCAATCCGAGAGCATCTATGTGAGCACTCTCTACATCTATCAATCTCTAGACTAGTGTGGTAAGGACAGGATGGTGTGTCCTAAAGATGACATCGGGAAAGTCAACTTGCAATGCAAGCGATGATATCAGATCAATATCTCAAACATGATTATTTTCAACACAACAATAGCAAAAGCAACAAGACATCTATTCTAGACAAGGCTCTGTGACAATCTACTTGACTAATTTCACATAATTTGACATAATTTTGGTAAATGACTTCAAACTCTGTAGCAATCTTTCACGCGAGAAAATTGTTCTCTCACGTGAGACAAGACTAGGTCTTGTGCGAGATCCTAAAATCTCGCGCGGGAACCCCCTTTGGCTCGCGCGAGTTTCCAAACAGAGCCTGCACGAAGGACCCCCAAGCCATGTGAGGAAACTATTTCCTCGCACGAGAGGATACCTAGGCCCATGTGAGGAAACTATTTCCTCACATGAGATTATTAGAACATGGCCTAAATCTTGCTAAATCTATCCTAAATTGACCTAGAAAGCTATACGAATTGAAATGCAGGGAAGTTTATCAACTACTTACAGGTGCGTCATACTCCGGGGGTCGGGTGTGTCGTCGGGAGCACTCAAATCGATGTGTATGCAGTGGAAGACCCTCCATTTCTCTATCAAAGCTCAAAACTCACAAGAAGACAAAAGTGAATAATGAATTGAAAATGACCCCTCCAGGCCTTATATAGCTTTTGACCTAATTTTCAAAAGTTCTCTGTTTTGCATGAAAATTGCACCCTTGGCTAAATCAATTTCTCTAAATCCATTTTCAGGATTGAAATCAAAATCTAACATCTCTAAATAGCTTGAAATCACATTTTAATATTCTAAGGACCCTTTGCGATCGGACACTTGCGCAGTCATCCTTCTAGCGTCATCTTCCTACCAAACCTTCATCTTTGCATCATGTTCTCGAGATCTTTTCTCTTTTCATCAAAGTCAACTCTAGTCAAATCTAGTCAACCATGGTCAAACTTGGTCAACAGGACCTCTACTTTGCTCTAATTTGCTTCTGCAGCTTCTCAAATCTAGTCTAATTACTTCTGCTCTACAACCTCTTGTTGTCAATCATCCCTCTTACGTCATCTTCCGATTTCACTCTCGAGGGGGCAGGATGATTACATCATTTGAATCTTGTTGAATCAATTCTTGAATTAGTCTGATATGAATAATTAGTTCTCATTGCTAGGGGCATCTCGATGCCTCGCATATTGCTATCTAGTCATCTATCTTTTAGGTATCTGAGCAATCTAACTCGGGTCCTCAGGAATCAAGCTTCATTCTGGAGATGGTTCTCAAAATCTTTTAGGTATTTGGGCAATCTAACCCTAATTCTTGGGATTCAAGCTTCATTCTGGAGATGGCTCTCGAAATCTCTCTTAGACCCTTATCTGGGCAATCTAACCTGGATCTCAGAGGGCTAAGCTTCGTATTGGGGCAATCTAACCCTGATTCTGGAGACAGTCCTAAGTTTGCATCTGAATCTCATTCTGGGCATTGGGGCAACCTAACCTCGATTCTCATCTTCTCTCAAGACCATTGTCTTCGCAATCTAACTTAGACTTTGAAAAATCATGCTTTGATCTGCTCGGTGTCTTGGAAACCTAACCTAGACTCCCGAATTTCTTGTCATCTATAACTTTAGACTATTCTTTGAATCAACATGTTGTTCACACATTAATTCAAAGAGGGGCAAATGTAATACCCCAAAATTGGCACCTAGTAAATTCAATCAATTTTGGTGCATTTTCATCAATTTTACGTCTCCAAAGTCCTAGTTTCCTAGGCAATTTTCTCTCTCCTACTTGACTTAATTTGACTTGATGTCAATTGCAAAAACCCTAAATTGCATTAATTAAATATCAAAATTAATTCCTAAAGTCCTTGACTTTAATTAGCTAAATTACCCCTATGATAATTTAATTTAATCCTAAAGTCTTAAGTGCTTAGAATTAAATTAAATCCACCCCATTTGGCTAATTACCCATAAAAGGAATTAATAAATATTTAGTTAATTGAATGGACACCTCTTTATTTGAATTTAACAATTTGAATTACTTGAAAGGTCACCTCCCACATGTGGCAAATTCCATTCTTTTAATTAAATAAATCATGCCTTTTTGTCTCAATTGGGAATGAAGAGTCAGGAGTTTCAAATCCAGAAACTCTTCATTCCTCTTCTAGCTTTTCTATTTAATGGACCTATTTTCTTCATTCAAAAAAGGAGGAATTTTTTAGAGCATCTCTACTATAGTCAATTTTAGTTTCCATTATTGCACTATTTTCAAAGCTTTATTGCATAGTTAGTCTAACATCTCATTTTAGTTTAATCTTGCATCTCATATTAGATTAATTTTCTTATTTGTTCTTAGTATAATATCACCTTTATTTCAAGTTCTCTAAAAATAAAAATCTACATTTCATATCTCTTTCAAAGCATTTTTAGATTAATTGCACTCATCTTAGTCTAATTTCAGTTTTGCATATCATTATAGTTTTGAAAATCCTCCATTGTGGGATTGGTCTATGGTTGTTGGCTCTCATTCTAAGATTAATTAAACACCCCGTCCACATAGGAGGCAATAGGTCGATTCAATCAATGTTGTGAGATGGACAATTCATGTTCATACTCACCATCCCATGATTGAGCAATGACTATGTTGCATTTGTGCCTGATTTAGAGGTCCACATTCAGACACACACACTAATACTTCTCTAAGTATGTTCTAAACCTCTCTACTCTCTCATCTCTAGGTTGACTTAATATATTATCAACATATGTTGTCACAATTTCTAGTTCTACTTCATAGACCATAGGAATAATCCATGATGTTCTGGTTTCAACCACTTCCATACAACATGCATCAGTTTTATCCATAAAACATATAGAGTCTACATACTTCTCTACAAATTTATTTGGCATCCTTTCTCTTTTTTTCATTTTCCTTTGACATGTCTTAAAGTATTCATGAATTTCATTTGTTCTTCCATTTACATCTTGTATTCGGTAGCATCTACTGATCTGAACTTCAACCAGTATATCCTTTTTCCATGTGATATGCCCTATACCCAGGAAGTAATTCATGATATAGAAGAAAATGTGAATGAGTAGGGAACCATACTTGAATATCTGAGATATGTCCTTAATCTTGGCAATGTTTTCCATAAGTTGATCTCTCATAATTTGGAACACATCTATCTTTTTAGTCTCCTTCGGCATCCACTAGGCACTATGAATGATTGTGGCAAAAATTGAGTTTATTTTTCTATTGCAATAGACCTTATAACCAAGTATCATTGAGAATAGTTTCACATTAGGTTGATTTATATCATTTATTGTCATTTCTCTCTTATCCCATTTGGAGTTTTTTAAATGTTCAACCACACTCTTCTTTGAAGACTTCAACTATGGTGTCTCTCCTACTCCATTGAATCTAGTAACCTCTTACATAATTTCCTTTGTGATTTTTATCAGTTTACCATCTACCCAAAAAAAATGATCATGAATCTAGCTTAACACTATCAAAATCCATTCTGATTCATCAAACACATAAAAACTATGAAACTTCTCAAGCTTGAATTCTTCCAATTTATTGAACTCATCCTTCAAATATCCATTAACTAAAATCAAATCAAACTAGTTATTAATCCCATAGTCACCGAGCTCCTCAATCTTATAATGCATATATGCACAGATATCTTCAACATGAAGAATACCATGGAGCGAAAGGATGTTTCTTAAATTTGTATCTAGGTTTCTCTAAAACATTAAAAATATGAGGATCTTCCATTTTCACCAATTAAATAGATGGATTTATGAAGAGATAAATACCTTTTGACTCTCGCTGGGATTTTCTCATCAAATCTATCAGTAGCTCAAATCAATCACCAAATCTCTTGTGAAATCACTATGCTCAAGTTCTCCAAGTTGCAATGTGAAGAATGAATTATGAAATATCCCTTTTAACTCATCAATTTGCATTAATTTTCATTTGCACCTAGGGTTTCAATAAAGCTATTAAAAACCAATAAACTCAAAAATCTTCATGGAATGCCAAGAATTCAATCTCTTTACCTGTAATCCAAAATGTAGCTAAACAGAGTCTATCTCCAACTATAACTGCTACCACATTATCTCACAATTCCATCTTTAGGGGGTTCAAGATATTCTATTATTGCTTCCCCATTAGGTCTAAAACCTAATTAATTTTCTGATGAAGGATCCACACCAAAAACTACTGTGATATGTCCAAAAGCATCAATTTATTCTTTTCTCTTCCAAGTTTTGTTCATATTTTCTTTAACATCACTTAAATCAATTTTCTTTCCTTTATCATTTTTATTTGCACTCTTTATATTTACGAAACCATTTAATCTTGTTATATTACCTCTAAATCTTCAATCTTTAGCAATGTGTCCATAATTATTATATTTGTAACAAATAACATTCTATTTTCATACGTCTAATTCTTCAGATGAGTCCTCAATTTGCAATTCTCTGCAATACCAAAATCATTACATTTGTAACACATAGGGTTACCTTTGGTTGTATTGGGTTTGGATCTGAATTTTCATTCCTTAGATATGTGTCCATATTTCCAGCATGTAAAACAATATCCAAAAAAATGTGTAGCATTTGGATTGCCTCGACATTCTCTTTCCTTATGTCCAAACTTGTTGCATGTGAAACATCTGCCACTGAATTGTTGTCCATTTGTCTGCTTCATATGTTTCTTCTTAGGTTTCTCAGTTTGATCTACCTTTTCTTCAGAGGATTTGGAACATTCTTTGTGTTCATACCCCAAGCCATGCTTATCTCTATGAGGTCTCTGACTTTCAATCTACTCATCAATTTTTCTCCATACTAGATCTGAATCTATCATGAAATTATCTAGCTTCATTTGGATCTCTTATGAGTACTTCATTGATTATTTCTAGTTCTTTCTCATTATGCTTAGATTCTTTAAGAAAAACTTGCAGTTGTCCAACTTCACTATTCAGTTTGTAGCATTCCTCAGTCTTAGCCTTTAGGGATTCTACAAGAGTTCTTTTGGCTTCCATTTCTTCAGTGATCTTGATCACCATTGATTCCATCTCATTTTTTAGGTTATTTCTCTCTTTCACAATCTACTCATAATCACTATTTGAAGTGGATTTTGTACCTTTTTTTGATAACTAATCTACAAGCCCTTCTCTCCTATTTCTAGGTTTCTTTAATTTCTCCTTCAAGTTGCCAATGAATCCATTAGCTTCTCTCATTTTTTCTTCTAGAATAACAATGCAATCATTTGATTTATCTAGATCCTCGAGTGAATTTATAAGTTGAATCTAAATACTACTAGGTGTTGCAATCAAGATCTTCCTCAAGCTATTAAACTTTTTCCAAGGAACTAGGCTCTGATACCAATTGTTAGGATTAGGGTGCACCAATAGGGGTGAATCAATTCAACATTATTCTTTATTAATTAAAATTGAAACCATAATTTAATTCCAAAATTGAAAGTAAGTAAACAAAACATAAGACTTAATAAGAACATCACAAAACATGTTGGAGATTTTCCAGCAAGCCAGAGTGTTGACTGCATGTTTGTCATTGATGACAACATATGGTAAGTAGCATGTGTGGAAGCCTGATGGAGAGAGCTATTAGTCTATGCTTCCTAGATATGTTATCAGCATGATATCATAGGTGCAGAGGTTGATTTGGAGTGAAGACATTAATACAACAGTTTGTATCAGTGAGTATTCCTGACAGGTCCCAAGAATATTTTTGTATGTGATTTATAGTATGATTTTAATGGAGTCTTGCACATTTAGATTTATGTTGCAGACATATGTATAATGATATGGTCATGGATGCAGAGTCAGCTATGTAGTACAGGTTGAGTTATGAAGTCTCCAATTGACTGACACAATTTCTTGAGTTTATCTGGTAGATCTGACATTGATTTTATTATTGTAGTAGTTGTGCCTATCAGTTTGATATGTGTGCTTGGATTAGTTCTTATAGAATAGTTAAGAATTTTTTGTCAAGATCGCATGATGTAATTCGACATGAGAAGAAAGTATAAGTTAATTTGGTGGAGATGATGGTATGAAGCGATGTGTCTACTCACATTAAGTCGCGCGGTCCTAATTTGGGTTGCGTTCTTAGTAGAGCCCACTGAGATGTTGTTTGAGAGTTGTATTGTTTCTCTAATATGATTTCAAGATGGTTCTAATAGGCCGACTTGATTATATCATTTAGAGGAAAGATATTTAATAGTAGTCATTTGTGACTACTAAGTATGAAAGAGAGTTGACAGACAAGAGTAGAGCAGAAGGTGTGAAGTATTGAGCCATCAGTAGAAGGTCTATGTGATAAAGTAGAGATTATATGCTATTTATTGGAACTAATCAAGATAGTAGGTCTAAGTGTAGTTCACCATGATTGAGATATAGTGTGTATATGTTAAACAAAAGGTTGCAGCCTTCACCCCTTTGAGCAGTGTGCTCCTGGATAGTGTGTCCTCGCCCCTAATAGGGTTAATTGTAAAAGACTCCTAATAGGGTCTGACCCTTGACTAGATCACTGTACTTATTGCATTGTAAAGATCAACTCCTAACAGGGTTGTAAGATCTTCTAACAGGGATCATAAAACATTAGTGTAGTTCTTAGTGGGTGTCAATTCCCACCAGGGTTTTTACCTATTTGGTTTTCCCCGTAATCATATTTGGTGTTGTGTGTTATGGTTGTTTATCTTACTCACATTGATATTCATTTCAGTACTTAAGCAATTAAGTTAAAGTTCAAGATATCATAAAAAGTAATAATATATAGAACATTGATTCACCCCCCCCTCTCACTGTTCCCATTCCTAACAATTGGTATCAGAGCTTTGGTCCTCTGAAGATAAGTTTAACCACTTGAGGAGATCATGGATATAGGAGAAGTGAAACATCTAGAGAAGAGTCTTGAAGCAGCTCTTAAAGATCTTGACAAATCTAAAAAAGAAATTGAAGAGCTAAAAGAAAATTTTAGTGGGTCTCAAATAATCATCAAGAAACTAAAAAAGGACTTGAAAGACTGTTCAAATAGTGATTTGGGAAAAATGGTTAAAAATTTGAATGAGGAAAACACATCTCTGAAGGATCAGATTGAAGAGTTGGATGAAAATCTATTTAACAATCAAGAAGCCTATGAAGAACAAGTCAAAGAAAACAAGCAGTTGGATGAAGAACTAAGGCAAGCAAACATGAAAATCTTGGAGCTAGAAAACATCAAGAAGAAAGTAGAATCAGAATTGACCAGGAAGCAAAGAATCATATTGACAAGTTGCACACAAGCAAGGATTCAATAGAATCTCAGTTGTATGCATAGAAGATTAAAGGAGACACCAGTGGTATTGGATTCAATGAAGCACAAAATCATATCAATGACATGCAAACAAGATTGAAAGTATCAAAAGGATCTACATAAGCTAAGAGGATTGGAAATCAGACTGAAGCTAATATAGAACCATCTAAAGATGAGCGCAAGATAGTAAACAAAACTTGTTATCCATGTAACAAGCATGGTCACATTGCAAGAGATTGTAAAGAGGTAAGACCTTTCAATGGATACTGTTATTCATGCAATAATTTTGGTCATAGAGCTATGAATTGTAGATAAAATCAAAGAAATCAGACTCGGAAAAATCAAAGAAGTCATCCACAGTAGAATGTTAGAAGTCCTCAAAACATTACATGTCAGATATGTAATTATAATGGTCACACAGCTAGACAGTGCAAAATGGTAACCCACATCAATGCACTGAGGAATATAAGTCCTCCAGTTATTTTTCACTCATGCAACAAGGTTGGACACATCTCAAGGTTCTACAGATCAAAAGTGCAAAGACAGGAAAGCCCCCAAAAGTCAGAAGGATCAATATTGGATGAAGTAGGAGAAGTCAAGTTTGTGCAAGCTATAGAAGATGTGAGCATGATTTGGAAGGAAGAAAATTTAGATAATATTGGTGAAATAGTTGAGGATGCATCTGCAATGGATGCACCTACTATTTATGGTTAAATGACCGTTATGGTCATAAGGGGAGCTAGATTAGCTCTAGACCCCTACGCGGCTGGTATACTCACTCTTAGAGTATGCGCCTTTGGATATAACTATTTGGAGACTAGTCAATGTAGTATGCAAGAGCGCACTGCCTAATGGAATAGTAGAAAGGAGGAATAGGATCATTCTTGATACAACACGCACCATCATGATTGAAGGAAAGGTTGCACACACCAATTGGAGAGATGCGGTCAATACTGTAGTCTACACAATCAATAGAATTCAATTGAGGCCAGGTCTAGATAAGAAACCTTATGAGCTATGGTTTGGAAATGTACCTACAGTCAAATACTTCAAAATCTTTGGAAGCAGGTGCTACATCAAGAGAGATGAAGCAATTGGCAAGTTTGATGCAAGAAGTGATAAAGGTATTTTTCTTGGTTACTCTACTAAAAGAAAATCTTATAGATTTTTTAATTTGAGATTGAAGAAGATCATTGAAATTTCTCATGTTAAGATTGATGATAATTTCATGATTCAAGAGAGATATCATGATTATGCACCTATGATTGAAGAAGAACCTAGACCTACCAGTAGTGAAGTAGTTGTTGAAGAAATGTTTGACAGCATAGATGTTCTATTCAATGACCCTAAAACAAGTGAAGAAGAAACACAAAAGGTAGATGAGAGAGTCACACCTAATGTTCCTAAATTCACATCTAGATATCATTCAAAGGAAGACATCATTAGAGATCAGAACAGTAAATTCATGACAAGATCAAAAGCAAAGAGTTTTACAACAAATGAAGAGGTATGTGTACTATCATAGATTGAACCCTTAAGTGTTGAAGATGCATGTAATGATTCAAATTGGTATGAAGTAATGAAAGAAGAGCTAGATCAAATAATTAATAATGATACATGGGAATTGGTCCCTAGGCCTAGTGATAAGAATGTGATTGGACCAAAATGGATATTTAGAAATAAGATGAATGAAGATGGAATAGTGGTAAGAAACAAAGCAAGAGTAGTGTGTAAAGGATATGAGCAAAGAGAAGGAATTGATTATTCAGATATATTTTCCCCTGTAAGAAGATTGGAAGCCATAAATTTATTTCTAGCCTATGCCACCTTCAAAGACTTTAAGGTATACCAGATGGATGTTAAGTCAACATTCCTAAATGAAGAGTTGAAGGAAGAAGTATACATAGATCAGCCTAAAGGATTCGCCTTATCAAACAAACCTGATATGGTATGTAGATTGAAGAAATCCCTCTATGGACTTAAGAAAAACCCTAGATCATGGTATGAAAGACTTGATGGATACTTGACAAAGATTGGATTCAAGAAAGGAGCAACAGATTGCAATTTATTCATCACAGAAACATTTGATAGACTATTGTTAGTTTCTATATTTGTTGATGACATTATCTTTGGTGGCAATGAAAATATGAGTGCAAAATTTTCTAAGGAGATGTAGAGCGAATTTGAAATGAGCATGATTGGACCTATCAAGTACTTTTTGGGATTGAATGTGCAGCAAACAAACAAAGGTATATCCATAAATCAGACTAAGTATGTGAAAGAGATCTTGATGAAATTCAAGATGGATGATTGCAAGCCCGTAAGTACCCCTATGATAACAGGATGCAAGCTTTCAAAAGAAGATGATTCACCAATAGTAGACATAACCTTGTATAATTCTATGATTGGTAAACTTATATATCTTACTCAAACTAGACCAGCATTTCCAATGTCATTGGTATTGTTGGAAGATTTATAGCAGAACCTAAGAAAATTCATATCATGGTAGTAAAAAGGATATTCAGATATTTGAGAGGAACTATAGACTATGGTTTATGGTATCCTAATTCAGAGAATGTAGAGCTTCATGTATATATAGATGTAGATTGGGCAGGATGCGTGGATGATAGAAAGAGTACCTTGGGAGGAGTAGTATTTCTTTGTGATAGACTTGTCACATGGACAAGAAAGAAGCATAATTGTATCTCTCAGTCAATAGCAGAAGCACTAGAATATGTAGCAGTAGCATTGAATTGTTCTACAATTGTGTGGATCAAGAAGATGATAAAGGATTTTGGTACTCAGATTGATTATCCTATTGTTATTTATTGTGATAACACTAGCACTATTAACATGTCAAAGAACCCTGTAATGCATGCAAAGAAAAAACACATTGAGATAAAATATCACTTCCTGAGAGAGAAATTAGCGGAGAAAGAAGTAAAGTTGGACTATGTGAGCACAAAAGATCATCTAGCAGATATATTCACAAAGCCTTTACCTAAGGATACATTTGAGTATCTCAGGGAGAAGTTGGGAGTAATTTCCTTTCCTGAATCTTATTAGAGATTGCAGGAGTGCATTAGTCCTTAGTGACTAATGAAAGGTTGACTACTCTAATTCAGGAGTAGTACCGGTGCTTAATTGTTTGGCACCCTTTTCCATTAATGCCAAAGAGTGAGTATATAGTCATGAAAAATAGTAAATAATACAGTATTTCATCCATAAGGAATTTTTGATGAGGAAATGGAGAATGTTATAAAAGAATTGCAGCAAGGGGGAGTGAGTATTTAGCAAGAAGAAATAAAACAGTAAGAGATGGTGGATTCATCCTTGGGGGAGTTTTGTTGAGGAAATGGAGAATATTATAAAAAGATAGTACATTTGGATTGGTGGTGTTTTTCATTCCATATGTTTCCATCAATGCCAAAGGGGGAGATTGTTGGAGATTTGCCAACAAGCCAGAGTGCTGACTGTATGTTTGTCATTGATGAAAACATATGGTATGCATCATGCATGGAAACTTGATGGAGAGATTTGTTAGTATATGCTTCCTAGATATGTTATCAGCATGATATCATAGGTGCAGAGGTTGGTTCAGAGTGAAGATAGTAATACAGTAGTCTGTATCA
This sequence comes from Chamaecyparis obtusa, assembly GCA_027943335.1. Taxonomy (NCBI): domain Eukaryota; kingdom Viridiplantae; phylum Streptophyta; class Pinopsida; order Cupressales; family Cupressaceae; genus Chamaecyparis; species Chamaecyparis obtusa. The sequence goes on from BSBK01013092.1 coordinate 241,013, forward strand.
ATGAGTATTCCTGACAAGTCCCAGGAAGAGTTTTGTATGTGATTTACAATATGATTGTAATGGAGTCTTGCACATTTAGATTTATATGTATGATACTATGGTCATGGATGCAGAGTTAGATATGTAGTACAGGTTGAGTTATGAAGTCTCCAGTTGACTGACACAATTTCTTGAGTTTATTTGGTAGAGCCAACATTGATTTTATTGTTGTAGTAGTTGCACCTATCATTTTGATAGGCATGCTTGGATTAGTTCTTAGAGAAGAGTTAATAATGTTTTTTCAAGAGTGCATGACTTAATTTAGCATGAGAAGAAAGTATCAGTTAATCTAGTGGAGCTGACAATATGAAGCGACACTTCTACTCACATTAAGCTGGGCGGTCCTTATTTGGGTTGCGTGCTTAGTAGAGTTGACTAAGATGTTTTTTGAGAGTTGTATTGTTTCTCTAATATGATTTCAAGATGGTTCTAATAGGCCAATTTGATTATATCATTTAGAGGAAAGATATTTATAAGAATTCATTTGTGACTGCTAAGTATGAAAGAGAGTTGAAAGACAAGAGCAGAGAAAAAGGTGCGAAGTATTGAGCCATCAATAGAAGGTCTATGTGAAAAAGTAGAGAGTATATGCTATTCATTGGAACTGATCAAGACAACATGTCTAAGCGCAGTTCACCATGATCTAGATATAGTGTGTATATGTTAAACAAAAGGTTGCAGCCTTCACCCCTTTGAGCAGTGTGCTCTCGGACAATGTGTCCTCACCCCTAATAGGGTTAATTGTAAAAGACTCCTAATAGGGTCTAACCCTTGACCAGGTCACTATACTTATTGCATTGTAAAGATCAACTCCTAACAGGTTTATAAGATCTTCTAACAGGGATCATAAAACACTAGTGCAGTTCTTAGTGGGTGTCAATTCCCACAGTGGTTTTTACCTATTTGGGTTTCCCCATAATCATATTTGGTGTTATGTGTTATGGTTATTTATCTTACTTGCATTAATATTCATTTTAGTACTTAAGAAATTAAGTTAAAGTTCAAGATATAAGAAAAAGTAATAATATATAGAACATTGATTCACACCCCCCCCCCCCCTCTGAGTGTTCCCATTCCTAACAACACCATCATTTATTTTTTAGGAAAACACAGTTAAGGGAAAAAACCCTAGTGGGGATGATACCCACAAATAAATCACTACTGCAGTAATAAGTGCCTGGTTAAGATCTTAAGTACAATAGGTGGAAATTCACTTGCATTCAAGCTTACATCCTAGAGATCACTACTCAAATATACAACCCAATTACATCAAGGATCACTACCAATTACATAATCAAAAGATGGACTTACATTCCTATACTGAACTGACTTGTAGCATCAATCATGCCAATATAGCTCCAATAAAGTTTCAAACATGGATCTTCACATCCGATAATCTCTTCTTATCACAACATCATTTCTATAACTTTTCATCACATTCTCATTCATTCATAATCCTTTGCAAACACATTTGGATTTCATATATGAGACCGTAACTCAAAATATAACTCTGTCATATTTCCATAGGAAACGTGTAGACCGAACCTCTTTTAACTCACTTCACAATGTTCTAATCAAAATGTAAACTCTTCATAGTCAATTCAATCATAAACAATACTCAAAAAATTTCCTCCAACCAAAAAAAAAGTGTAACTGATGAAGTATTTTCATATTTGCACTGCTCCTGAAAAATATTGTGAGTTTTAATACTCAAAAATTAATATCTCTTAAATTTTGCAACTTAAACATTTGCAATCATAGGTTTATAACCTTCTAAACTACTCTATTTTCTATACTGGGCTGAATTATGTCAACTCTATATTGGTAATAAAAATTCCATTAAAAAAATTAAGAGATATGTATGTATTTTCCATCAATGGAAACATATCATCCATACAAAAATTCTCTATTTCCAACAATGTTATCATCATTAGATCGGCATCACAACATCATCAAGTAAATAAAATTTGCATTAGACATCAATAATTGAATATCAAACATTCTTTGAACCAACATGCTTCACTCATTGATTCAAAGAGGGGCATTTTTATACACATCATAATGGTCAAACCAAGTCAAAGCTAAAAATTGATTAAAAATAAGCTATTTGGATTAATTAAATGTAGAAATCAAATAACTATGTAATTTATTTAATCAAATAATTATATAGTTCAATTCAATTCAATAATTAAATCCAACCTCTCTAATTTGTATACATGGCTAAACTAATTAATTGTTTGAATTAATAAATCATAATTTTCTCACCAACCACAACAAGACAAAAATCAATTCAACCAATAGGAGAGGAGTATTGTGTGCACAAGGATTAATCAATATTCTTTTCTATCTTGACCCTTCAATTTAAATAAATCAATCTTGTCCCTTCATTTGAGACAACTCAACAAGCATAACTCAACCATAAGCTTGTCATGGTTAACTTAACTCCAATCAAACTCAACCCCCTACCCTTGGGAAATCCTATAAATAGGATTCACAATTAGATAAAATAATTCACCTTCATTGCATCATAATTATAGTAAATTTGCATCCACTATCTTTGGAGGCAAAGTGCATTTTAGTTCATAGAATCGTCATAATTTCAACATTCATCCATGTTTTGAATCAATTTGAGCATGTAGGATAGTGCAATTCACTTCCATTTAGCTTAATTTGGATTCATTTTAGCTAAATTCATCTTAATTTAGCTCAATTTGTATATTATCTCATCATTCCATCATTCTTAGCATAATTCTCATTTTAGAAGTTGTTGCTTGAGGTCCTTTAATTCTTCAAACCCTTTTAAATAGATATCCATGATATGCTTTTAATCTTTCAATTCAAATTGTTCAATAGGATAGATATTTTTATGATTGAATTTATGTTGGATTAAACTAACTTTTCATGTAGGTATTCCAAATACACACTAATAAAATAAAGGATTAAGAGAGATACTAAGAGCCCTACCTCAAAATTGATGGAAAACTCAAAAGATGAAGAAAACCCCCAAATCTCCATGAAAGAAAGCGAGATTATTGGGAAAACTGTAGCAATCCCCACATGATCCCAACAAGCTAATACCCACAAAATTTGGGCAACAATCACTCCTAACAAGAAAAATTCAATTTCTTCACAAGAGAGTTTGAGTGATTTTTAAATTTCACCAAGTCAAAAAGTGAGGAAAAGCACTCGCAAACAAAATATAAAGCTCTTTTCAAATTGGGTAATTTGGCTTAAAATTTACAATCAATTAAATTAAAATAACTTAAAATCCAAATAGAAATCCTAAAAACCCCTAAATATTGATTTATTAGTTTTTAATGAAATAAAATACATTTACAACATATTTGTCAACAATAATAAAATCAACACATAATTATTTAAATTGGTAATTAAATTAACTGACCATAACTATGACCAACTATGGATACTCGACAATGCACAAATATTTACTAGTCTACCAAAATTATGTAAATGAAATTTGGACTTTACCTACATGGTAACCGGAGGTGTAATAATGCAACAAGATACATTGTTCCAATTAGGAACAATATTGGCTAAGTATGATGGGCGACCAATGTGACTCTCTCATGTAACCATTGTTAGGGATAAAGACAAGATCAAACTTGTGAAACTAGTTGGAGTTTATGTCTAGTACCTGGCATCACTACAACATACACACATCAAGTGTAGCTCCTCACATAAATAATATAGTTGGATCACATGTATAATAATCCACAAACTAAAACTAATGAAGGGGCATTGTAACGCCATAATCATTCTTATGTATTTGAATGTTACGAAATTGTCCCTTTCATATTTAATTCTCATTTAAAACATGATAATGATAATTTCATTTAATCTATGTAATTAAATAACATTTTATGGCAATAAAAGAATATTTTATATCCCCAATCTAGATAATAACAAGGCATGACAAATAGTGATATGTCAATAGCCACTAGCATGCATCAATGAAACAATCATCAAATCTCTTTAGGATCTACATACTCTAGAATATCCCATATGAAATATAAACTAGATATCATCATATAACAACATATCACATTGATTTGTCCAAAGCGTATGACAAGGTTGACTAGCAGTTTTTACAGAAAGTTCTCCTTTCTTTTGGTTTTGATTACGAGGTCATCAAACTCATTGTTCAATTGGTTACTACCGTCTCTTCTTTTGTCATTGTCAATGGAGGTTCTTCCAAGTTTTTTAGGCCCTCTAGAGGCCTCAAACAACATGATTCTATATCTCCTATATTTTTTGCTATCCTTGCGGAATGTTTAGGAAGGTATATTAATAAATTAGTGGGAGAGGGCTATATTTCTGATCTCGAGCCTTCTTCTACCAGACCTTCTTGCTCCCATGAGAAATTTTTTGATGATACTCTCATAATGGGGGAGGCTATCATCAAAGAAGATAGAAATTTGAAGAAATCCCTCACTGTTTATACTATTGTGTCTGGCCAACTCATCAATTGGTCTAAAAGCTCCATTTTCTTTATTAGTACCCCTTTTGAGAGACAGAGAAAGATCTCCAAAATTTTAGGGTGCAATATTGGAAGCCTCCCTTCCTCTTACTTGGGCTTACCTTTATGCACTAAAACCTCCTGACATCTTTTGAAATTCTATTATTGATAGATTCAACAACAAGCTTGTTGGTTGGAAAGGGGTGCTTTTGAGTAACTCGAGGAAACTCCAGCTTCTGAAATCGACTCTTCAAAATCTCCCAGGTTATGCCTTGAGTCTTTTTAAGATTCCTCATATATTTTCTATGGTTATTGAAAAAATTCAGAAAAGGTTCCTATGGTTAGGAGTGGAAGAAAAGAAAAGACTTAGTCTGGTGGCTTGGGAAAATGTTTTTAAACCCAAAAATCATGGAGGGCTTGGATTGAGATCTATTAAAAATGTCAACAAAGCCCTTTTGGATAAACAATTATGGAGAATTTATGGGGACCAAAAAAATCAAATGGAATCATAAGAAATTAAATACCTCTTTAATTCCAATACTCTAGAGGATTATATTATGAATGGTGAAAATATGAATGGTTCTAACATTTGGAATAGTATAAGTTCTGCTAAAGACCTCATCATTAAGGGGAAGAGATGGAAGCTGGGGGATGGAAGCAGAATTGACATCTGGGAAGACAACTGGATTCAAAAAGAGCCTCTATCAATCAACCAAGATTGGAAACAAGCTATTGATCTATGTAAAGATATTATTTGGGAAAAAGTTAAGGATTACTGGCAAGGAAATAAATGGAGGAATCTTGGAGACATTGATAGAAAATTTATCTCCCTCCAACATAAGTTGCAAACCTGCTTTATTAAGGATAACTTCTAGGATAAAATAATTTTGGCACCTAAGCCTGATGGTATTTATATTATTTCCTCTGCTTGTAATCTCATTACTATGAGGGAGGAAAAACCTCTCTACTTGCAATTTTGGTACAAATTTATTACTCCCAAAATCAACTTCTTTTTTTGGATCTTAGCTCAGAATAAACCTCACCCTTGATAATCTCACTAAAAGGGTTTTTTTTCTTGTTAATAGATGCTTTCTTTGTATGGAAGAAGCTGAAACTTGTGATCACATTATGTTTGATTATTCCTATACCTGTAGGGTCTGAGATCTAATGCTTAGAAAATAGAATCTGTGCTGGTTTTTTCCTCTTCTTTGGCAGGACTTTGTTAAGCAATGGAGTTGTCCATTTCTGAATAACTTGGATAAAGAGTTTTGGAAGTTTATTTCTCCCCATTTCTGCTAGCGCACCTGGAAAGAAAGAAATAACAAAATTTTCAAGGAGAAATACTCCAAACCAAAAGTGGTTGGCAACCATATTTGTAGAGGGTTGGAAGAAAATTTCATTTCTTTAATTAACAACAACACTGCCAAGAATACTACACAAATTTCTCAAGAGAATATAAGAGAGTGGCATTTTAGTACTACTGACTCCAATTCTAATCATCTGAGATCTACTTCTATGTGGAATTTCCCTCTAACTGATTAGGTTAAAGCTAATTTTGATGGGGCATCAAAAGGCAACCTGACAGTGGCAAGTGGAGGTAGAATCATAAGAGACTGGAAGGGAACCTATGTTGGTGCTACTATTTTTCCCCTAGGAGTTCAATTGAATCATAGAGCTGAAGCAATGGCTACTCTCAATGTTATGTTGCTAGCAAAAGCACTGGGATGTAAAAAAGTCTGGCTAGAAGGAGATTCCCTTAATATTGTCAATAATAATAAAGGAATAAGTAAATCCTTTACCCTTACTTTAGATCTTCTAGTTGAGATTACGGGGCTCCTCTTGAGGGCATTCACTTTTCCAAAGACAAGAAGGTGGGAAACAAGGCTTACAAATATTTTCCCAAGTTAGATGAGGGGCGAGCTATGCTAGTGAAAGGTAATCTTGACTACGTGAAACCTGGATAATATAAAATGCATTTAGGGTTTTGTTCCCAGAGTGATTATGGAATACTTTACCTTGATGGTAGGTATTCCAGAGTTTACAATTATCACTTTGTGCTTGTAAATCATTTCAAGCATAAAGCTAGGGTTTCCTTCCCTTTTTATCTGCTTAGTTCACTTAACCAAAGTATTGTGGACTATGGAGTTAGGGCTTCCCCTGTTCTACATGAGGGGCTCATTCTTCTCATTGCAGAGTATGTCAGAGATCATATCTCTGAGCCTCTTCCTAAATAGATTGGCAACAAAAAAAGGAAGAGCTCTCATATTTCCCTAGGGAAGAAGGGCCAGCACTGCCTCGAACAAAAAACTCTTAAAGCCCCTGTCAAAGTTGATTATGCGCTCTCTATCTTTAATGAGGTTGAAGGTATGAAGCCAGAGGATGACCAGGAGGATGATTCCTCTAAGAATGAAGAGATTGCTAAAGGGGAACAGAGAAATAGAGACCTCTTTGAGAAGGATAAGTCCACCATTATTGAACCTAGTAAAGGTAAGGATATAGAGAATAACTTTGTTGTTGAGGCAATTAATGACCTAGATAAGGCTAATCTTGAGGATGTCACTGATCAAATCAACAATATTATGTGAGGTTTATATTGACAACACACAGAAGGACCCTATCGAAGACCCTAAGGAAAAGAATAATGATAACGAAGAAGAAAAGGTGGAAAATTTGGAGAATACGTCTAAGAATGAAGTTGATGACCCTGAGAAAAGACAAGTTGATAATGAAAATACTGGAAATAATACTAGCGGAGGATATTATCACTAAAAATTTGGGGTTATGGAAGAGGAAACCCCAGTCGAAAAAGATGTTGTTGACTTAGATAAGGAGATCCAGAATGAGTATGTTGACTATGATATCAAATCTACTCCTCCTAAGAGCCCTAAAGGAAATTATGATGAGTTGGGAGAGAAAAGTAGAATCAAAGAAGTATGGAGGAAGATCTATGGGACCGAGACTTCATGGTCAAAAGAACCATTAATATCACCATGCTACAAGCAGCTAGAAACAAAGCTATATATGGCTATAATATTGATAAATGGGTCCAAGATGATATCCAAGAGTTGTGCACTAAGTGTAAATATTTGGAAGCTAGGAATGCAATGCTGGAGGAGATCATCAAAAAAATGTGGAATGATGCTGAGATGTATCGGAAAGGAAAGGATGTTTTTGAAAAGGTAACTGGTAATACTATTATTTTGGATGAAAAAAATTACTAATGTTATTGATAACATGATAAACACAATTACTAAGAAGATCAACAACAATGACACAATGTTGAGGAAGATGATCACCCTTACTACCACGGGCATGAAAGCCACATTTGACAATCTAAAAAGCCCTATACACCCTGCTAGAGAGGAAGAGCATTAACAGAATTAATGATTATGAAGATGGGAAACAAGATGCCCAGCTATCAAGCCTAGGATCTAGGACCAGATCAAGTACCAGAAAGAAGACAGCTTCCCAAGAAAAAGATATCACCAATCTGAGAGACTCAATCTAGAATATACAAAACTAGATGGTGGAATATGAGGAGCTTCTTAAAATGCTGAACTGATACTACTACTGGGAGGTTTTTTGTTTCCGACTCGCTGGAAGGTTTTCTATTTAGGGTGTTTCTTTTTTGGCTTTGTTTCTCACTTTGTAATCTGGGGTTATGACCCTTTTGGTTTCTGTCATCTTCTGTGATAGTTAGTTTTCCTTAAGTGATTCTTTGTTTATCTTTGCTATGCTTTATTAAAGGGTTTCGGGGCCCCTTTCAAAACCTACAGTTACACAATAAAAAACAACATATCACATCATCATAGAGTCATCATGCCATATCATCATAGAGTCATCATGCATATATGACCATCATTGAACCACAAGTATAGACTATCATAGACACAACAACTATGATATCAATATGAACAAACATAATCATAATTGTAATTGGGTGCATCACACAAATGTCAATACCAAAAGAATAACATACAAATAGTCACATAATCCCATAACATAGTCTAGCTCATATCAAGATATCAAGAACCAAATGCAACCACATGAGGCACTACATTCTACATCCATTCTCACTCATCCCCATACATTTATCTTTACTACATACCTAGCTACACTCATTTCCTTGTATTCTCTAGTAGTGGCCATTAATTGCATCCATACACAAATATTCATACATATAATCACACTTTCATATATATATATAAACATACATAGATATGTGTGTGTACATATACATATACATAGACATATACATATATATCTATAGATATATATATATACGTATACATATATACATAGAGATATATCTATATGTAGATGTATATATATGTATATGTATATGTATGTATATATATATATATATATATATACATACATACATACATCTATATATACATACATACATACATACATACATATATATATATATAACATATATACATATACATATATACATATATACATATATACATATATATATATATACATATATACATATATATATATCTATATCTATATATATATATATATTGTATATATAATATATGTATATATGTATATATATTATATATGTATTATATATATACATATCATATATACTAATATATATATATATATATATATATATATATATATATATAGTATATATATATATATATATATATATATATAATTATATATATATATATATATATATATATATAATATATATATATATA